>BSBK01007942.1:642500-812500 GCA_027943335.1 Chamaecyparis obtusa
GTGACCGAGCAAAGTAGTGAAGGACAAAAAAAAGATACATTTGATTTTGAGATCAGATAAGTATTGGAAAGAGATCTGTAATCAACATCTATAGTGCAAACCAAAGGATTAGGTATTGATACATTTTAGCAAGTGAATAAGGGTAAATCTCTTTACAAAGTAGTCCAAACAAGATTTCATTAATCTCTTAACTGAGTGCTTATTGATCCCTAATTTTTGTTTTCCATTAGTGTCTAACACTTAGTCATTTTCTAGGCAATGTTGGTCGGTCATCACTGCGATCAAGCTATCTTGTAAAGGCCAAGTCATGGATAAACTTGTACATTTACCAAGCAGCAGTTATTGCCGAGCTAGTCAGAGGTCACTGAGTACTTCAGTAATAGCTGAGTGGTTTATGCTGGGTTGTATGGAAGTGTCAGTGCTGAGCACTAGTATATGAAGAATAGTTAATGCCGAGTGTCAGAGACTTCATATGTCGAGCAAGCCAGATTTGACATATGCGTTTGTAATGGCACATACACTTAGGTAAACCATTTTGGATGACATCTATACAATATTTAATATTTGTTGAGGGAATCACATAGGTAATTATGCCTTATATTTATAATCATTAATCCCTATGTAAGCTATGTAGCCTATTAGATTTAGGGAATGCTTAAGTGACATAAGTAGAAAATCTAGATCATTGATCTTGATCTAGGAGGTTGATTTGTTGTCTATATAAGATGAGATCTTAAAACCTAAAATATAGCACATGTGTGTATGAATAGAATGAAGGGGATCTCATATACATAATAGAGAAGTATTTTGATATAGCCAGAGATCAATCCAAGTGACTGAGAAAAGTAGTGAAGGGAAGAACAAAAATATATTTAATTGAGGAGATCAAACAAGCATTGGAAGGAGAAGATCTGTTATCAACAATCAAAGTATAAACCAAAGGATCAAGTACTGAAACATTTTAGTAGATGATTAAGGGTAAATCTCTTGACAGAATGGTCCTCACAGACCTATGTAAATCTCTTGACCGAGTTCTTACTTTGTTGTAAGTTTTAAATCCTTTAACCAAGGTAGATTGTATAAGTTTGTAAGCTCTTAATAGGGCAGACCCCTCATAGGGTAGATCATTATTTTATGATCAAATTTTCTAACAAGAAAACTTTAATATTGTAGCAGTGAAGATTTGTGGGTGTCATCCCCACCCCAGCCTTACCTTTCAAGGGTTTCTAGGTAACCAAAATCTTTGTGTTATGTTTCAATTTCATGGATGAAGATTAGATTGTTATATCTATTTCAGTATTGAATTTGATGTTTATGACAAGTAAGTTGAATTTATGTCAAAGTGGAATTATTAGTAGATATCTGATTCACCCTCCCTCTCAGTATCTCACTTTTGCATATTGGATTTCCAACAATTGGTATTAGAGATAAGTCTCTTAAAGAAGTCTAATCACTTTTGAGTAAAGATATTGGAGATGGAGGTTTATAAGTTGGGAAAGATCATAGAGAATCAAAAGATTGACATTCAGCTTGCACTACACTAGCTTGAAGCAGCCAGAGGTGAATTGAAGAAATCCTTAAGCAGAAGGAAATAATTGGAAATTCAATAGAATGATACACTATATCAAGAAGATGATACTAAAGGTATATTTAACAATGGAAATCCCACTGAAAGTGACGTAGCTATAATAGACTTGTTAGAGAAAAATAACATACTGAATGAAGATATCAAAAATCTGAAGAGAGAACAAGAAAGTCAATCAATAAGATTATGTGAAGTAATTGAACAGAAAAAGAAAGCTGAAGAAGACAAGACAATGGCTGAAGAAGACAAAAGACAAATGTCTATAACACTTGATGAAAGGACATGTGACATGCAAAGGATGACAAACAATCAATTAGACATGGTGAATTGACTGTTACTTTCTAATCAAGAGCTGAACAGGAAAGATATGGAAATAAAAAATATGAGATCAAAGAATAACCAACTAAAGAATGAATTAAGATCTAAAAAGGAACTCAATGAAAGGATGAACAAGATAAATGAAGCTGTGAAATAATTTGAATAACTGTTAAGGTCACCAAGAAGATCCAATGATACTTCTAGACTTGGATGTGATGAGTACTTGACATCCACTGAAGAAGGAGAATCATCGAAAGGTGGAGAACAAAGGAATGCAAAGTCAAAGAACAAGAAACCCACATGCCATCATTGTGGAAAGCTAGGACACACAACAAACATCTACATAATCAAGAATGGTAAGTCCAATCCTAAACAAAAGTTCAATGGAAATTATTTTAATTGTAAGAAATATGGACATCAGACACATGAATGCAAGTCAAAGGTCAGTAATCCACCTACCTCACCTAGATTTCAAGGACATTATTTTAACTATCAGAAATATAGTCATAGAGAACAAGAATGTAGATCCAAAGCTAAGTGGACATCCAACAGGCAGAATAAAGCATCTAGGAAAGGTAACACATTTAATTGGGAGTACAACACATGGTATATTTGTCATTATTGTGGAGAATTGTTGGAATGAAGAGATAGGGTACTGAGAGGGGAGGGGTGAATCAACACCCACAATTTTTTTAAACTTAAAACTCAATCTCCAAACAATGTTATACTAGTTTACCCAACTCAATCCATTGTATGCATCATTCATTCAATTAACTTGTAAAGGTAAATTGCATGAAAACAAATAACAATTCAGTCATATAACACAAGTATTTTGGTTACGCAGAAACCCTTGTTAGAAGGTAAAAACTGCGGTGGGGATTACACCCACAAATACTTCACTACTGCATATAATAAATTTTTCCTATTAGGACTACAAGTTGTGATCACTTTTGGTGATCTTACCCTTTTAGGAGTAAAAAATTAGATTAGATAGATCTACCTAGTTATAGGATTTTAACAACACTACTTGAGTGTGTACTCAATTAAGAGATTTTCAATAAAGACTGTTAAGTCTACTTTGTTAAGAGATTTTTGCTAACTCTGTTACAATGATTAGAGAATAACAAGATGTATCTGTAAATGACAACTTAACCTTGTCTGAAATGGATCTATTAAGTACTGAATAAATATCACCTTGATATGTGAAAATCTTATCTCTGTACTGCTCGGTAGCCTTGTCTGATTCTACTTAATCTGAGTGTCTTTGTCTACTGAACTTCTCTATCTGATAACTGATGTCTTGAAGTAGGCTTCTTGCTTCAAGATATCCTTCACTTGTTCATACCAAACATATCATCCTTTTTGTCAAAATGACATGAAATACAAATATATGGCATACTGCTATTGCCTCTTAACAAAATTAGGTTACAATATCTTAGGAAAAACCCTAAGATCTACGGTGTACAAAAATAACCTAGATCTAGCAATTACATAGATATCATCATCACAATTAATGATTATATCCATAATAAATGATCCTCAATCTTGGTAAAATTTTTTATGATTTTGTTGTAACCATCTGCATAAATAGATGTGCCAAAATTGATTACTATGCCATTTTTTCGATTGCTCGGTAAACTATCAATACTGCTCAGTAGTTATACTAGTGCTCGGTGTCTAGTCTGCTTGGTGTTTACTGACGCTCGATATCGGTGTACACTGATGCTCGGTAAAATTTATCTAGTGCTTGGTTAGAACTATTATCTTTTTGTTCACGGTACTACCTTGAGATAACTTGGTGTGAAGCTTATGTAGTTAACCGACTAGCATGTATAGCTTACAATACTCCTATTTATCGACTAGATAGCATAGGTAACCAACTAATCATCTTTGATACTAATGACAACCTTAATGCTCAACCTAAATGGAAATTATTTTAATAGTAAGAAATATGGACATTAGGCACATGAATGCAGGTCAAAGGTTAGTAATCCACCTACCTCACCTAGATTTCAAGGACATTGTTTTAACTATTAGAAATATGGTCATAGAGAACAAGAATGTAGATCCAAAGCTAAGTGGACATCCAATAAGCAAAATAAAGCACCTAGGAAAGGTAACACATTCAATTGGGAGTACAACACATGGTATGTTTGTCATTATTGTGGAGAATATGGTCATATTGGAGTAAACCATTTGAAGACACATTTTAGAGGTAAATCCAAGAGTTGGATGAGTGAAAGTATGGTCTATTACAAATGAAACAAGATTGGTCACATAAAAAGAGACTGCAGAGCACATGCACCAAGCAATGAACAAGTCAGGAATGAAGAAATTGTTGAACAAATAAGGAACCAGATGAATAAGACATGGAAAAAGAAAGAAGCAAGCAATAGTGGAGCCAGTGAACTTGAGGTCACCTAATCCAATGGATCAGGTGATCACACTACATCAAACTAAGCAAATAAGGTATGTGAGGAGATAAATTTTCTAATGATTATTTTACATCAGTTCTTGACATTTGATATGTTAAAGTCCATATCTGCATAAATTAAGATGCATTAGGACAGATCTGAGAAAGAAGTTATATTGCATATTTTATGTCGAGCATCAATATTTAAGTACATAGTGACCGAGTCACTCAGTGTATGTTGAGCTCCTATGATAGCCGAGATGTGATATCTACTGAGCTAAAACTAAATGGTAGTATTGACCCAATACATGTTAACCAAGTCAACATGAAAAGGTCGAGACAACTGTAATCACCTACCCAATGTACAAATCATTTGATGAAGCCCTAATCCGACTGTTTGGTGTCTATAAAGCATAATATTACCATTTATTCTCATTTCACCTAGCAATTTGAGAACTTGCAGAGTGATTTCAAGGCAAATAACAAAGAGTTATTTGTGCCAAGTAAAAATTGTGAAGATCTTTATAGCGTGTCATCGACAAACATCAAAAGGACTATTTAACAAGGTATTACCGAGTAACTTGAATTCATTATTTGAGCCTTAGATTTCATAGATATGCAATCTAATTCATTTGTTGCATCTAAGAAACAAGGAAAGGAAGTTTTGAATGTTCAACTTGTAAGGAATGATGCATGCAAACCACATAAGTTTCAGGCAAATCTAGAAAGTGCAGTGAAGGGAGATCTCACGGGTGCCCTGTCATCGATTCTGCCAAAGGTCTTAATGATTAATGATATATGCTCATGCTAAATGTGTAAAATTAGAGAAATAGGAGACTATGAGCTAAGGGAGGCTTATAACAAGTTATGCAACAATGGAGTGTTGAAAGATGAACATTAGAAAGTTGCCGAGAAAGGGTTAGTGCATGCCCTTGATTTCCCATGAAAATTTAAGGTCGAATGGATCAAAATTGTGTTAAGAAGAATTCATGACATGAAGATATGGCTAGAGGGTGGACTGGTCAATATTACTAAGGAGATGATACACTGAGTCATCAGTTACCCTAGTCTAATAGGGAAGAAGACAATGAGATGCCAGAGTAAAGAAATTATACAAACAAACACTTAGGTAGTGTGGAATAAGAGAGCGATGGCTATATCTACTATTAATGATCCAGAAATGGATTTTGCAGTGAGAGTGATTGCTCACAAATTTTAATAATCTAGCAGGTTAGACAATGTTCCCTGTATTGCAGTCGATCAAGCATGGAAGATGGTGAAGAAAGATCACACTTATGATCTTATCAATTTACAGTTGACCCAGCTTACGGAGAACCTTACTTCAATCAGAAAATCCAAGAATTCAATGTGTAAGTTTGGTTCTCTACTCACTTGTTTATTCTTCTATGTTTAGAATAGTTTACCTACAATTGGAGATGTAGTATGGAATAAGGACCGACTAGTCACCCAGAAGATAAATGAGTTTGTTGATAAGTTAGGATAGAATTTTGAAAGTGTTATGGATAGTTACTTTGTAGAGTTCAAAAAGAAAATGAGAAAGATGAGTAGGATCCCTGTATCCCTAGTAGAGAAGCACTGCAATGATATATGTTTCCTAGTGGATACCGACTATACATATGCTTAGGCTATTATACCGAGAGTATCATGGCTTAGGCCATTACCTTATGAGGTCAATATGGATGAGATAGAAGAAGCCATAACTACCTTATTAGTTGAGGAAATTGATAGAAAAGATAAACCTTTTGGGACTTATGAGGAAGATAAGTCTAAGATAACCATGGGGTTAAAGTCGACAACCACGAAGAGAAAGAGAAAGAAACTAGTTAAGAACCTAGAAAAGATCCGAGGAGAAGGAGAAGAAGACATGCACCTCTTGAGCTGACACAAGGGCTAGGAGAAGATAAGTCTAATGAGTCTGAAGGTAGTGATGAGGAGGAGATTTAAATTCCTAAGAAGGCCAAGAAGACATTAGTTGTCGAGCCTAGCGAGAGATAATTGCATAAAAAAAATCCCACTCCTCCTATAGTAATTATATCAAGAACTAGGGAAACTTCTACTTGTTAGAATAAATGAGAGGGGAGTGAATTAGTTATCCAGTGTCCCAATACAAAATGTATAATCCAAAAACAATTACTTAAAACTTTTGATACTCGGTAACTTAAAATATTGTACTGTCTATGCTTTTACCGATTACCAGTCTAAAACATATAGTAGTTATAGATCAAATCAAATATGCAATATGCAAATATGACATCAAACAAATATCACAATCAACACATAACACAAGAGATTTAACGTGGAAACCTTGTGAAGGGAAAAACCATCTGGGACTGGCAACCCAAAAATATTCACTCTTTTGAAGTGAGGTCGGTGAAGACCCAATCTTCTTAAAGGTTACAAACACACTATTAGGTGTGACCTTGTTAGAGGATTTTAGACCAACCATTATCGTCCAACCAGTAGTCACTCTGGAGTTGACAGGATAACAATGTTCATTCTATGAATGATACATAAAAGACTTTCTTAGTCCACTCGGTTAAGAGATTTGACTGTGTATAATGGTTAAAATGTAACAGTAGGTGATCTACCTTAATAAAACTTCAATTGTAGATGTACAGATTAATGTTAAGCTCATTTAATCCTTTGATCATTAAATCAATTCTATTCCAATCAATGTTCAGTAACTTACTATTGCTCGGTAATAGCTTCCTGTCGCTCGGTAATAACTCTGTAGTTCAGTTCTCACTAACCAGTATGATCAGGTATGCATGAAAACTTGTTCATGCAATAATTTCATAGTCTCCTCCTTCTGAAATTACCTTCACTTATGAAATCTCCAATCTCTTATATAGACAAGTAAATCATTTTCTTTTGCTGCATCAGATTTTGCTGCTTAATCATCTTCATTGATTTTTCTGCTTAAAAAAACCTCGACACTTGTGTCAATAACACATTTGAATCTCATCCTTTAGATCTTTCCTAAATTTTGTTAGCCATCAATCTGTGTAACAAACATTATCTGTTACCTCAAAATCATACACTTTCCAGCTCATCAATCTTATCGACTAAACTCAACATTTAATTCCTGTGTTCTACTTGGTTAACAAAGAAATGCATCGATGAACACAAGCTCAGTTTACACTATGCTCAGTATACACTACATCCCGTCGGTGTATACTGAAATGCTTCATCAACCGACAACACTGCTTTGTGTCTTTCATCTCTTTTCCTCAACATAGATGAATGAAACATAATCAAGTCAATATCATAAGGTCATAGACTCATCAACAATTTACTCAATGTATTCTTTATCCTCATCTTTCATATCCATATTCCTCATGTAGATATTTCTGTACTTCATCTCTTTCACTCCTTTATTACAAATGTTTCAGTGTAGTAACTTACGAGATAAGTGTTGTCAAACTAGTTGACATCAATGACAACATAATACTGATTTAATCATATTACATATCTAATCAATAAGCTCGATGATCTTAAATCATAGATTCTTCAATCAGGTTCTAAATTAGTTGTAGTTCATCAATCTCTCCCTTTGGCATTGATGACAACTTAAGTAATATGAAATATACCATACACATACCAAACATGTATTCTACAACTCTATGAACAAATGTTGTACAAGCTCTCCCTAGCTTAATATGTTTAATCACTACATTACTCAACAACATTACAAATGCAGCTTTAACATTCTACAAATAAGATCTTTTCAGCTCTCATATTCCTTCTTCTGTCCTGAGTAACTGATCTTTAGTGCTCTCCCTTTCTTCATTTTGTCTCTCCCTTAGATAGTTCTCATTGGTGCATATTGTTTCATATTGTTTATCTCTCCCTTTGACAACAATGCCAAAGAAACAAATAAAGATACAACTCTGTAGTAGCCAAGTAACTCTCTGTTGTCCAATGCATTCTTTGTATCTCTGTATACTGATATCCCAATCTGTTCCAGTTCTCCAACTTTTCACAACCTTAGACATGATCCAAAGTGTGAACTATGCTGCATCAACATGAATGATCTTCTGATAAGATTAGGTTGATGCAACATCCAGATCACATTAGTGACCAGTAGACAAGGGCCAGACCCCTAGTCTAGTCCTTAAGTACTCAAATGTATCCTTTGGTAGAGACTTTGTAAATATGTCTGCAAGTTGTTCTTTTGATGTAACAAACTCTCGCTTAACTTGCTTCTCCTATACTTGTTCTCTCAAGTAGTGATACTTAATTGATATATGCTTTGTTTTAGAGTGCATCACTAGATTCTTTAAAATATTTATTGCACTGGTGTTATCACAATATATAATCATCAGCTCAGTGATTATCTCATTCATACCTTCCAAAACTTTCTTAATATATGCAATATTTGAATAGTTTGTAGTAGCAGCAACATACTCTGCTTCAACTGTAGACCGAGAAATGCAAGCCTGCTTCTTACTTGTCCATGTAACAAGTCTTTCACCAAAGAAAAATGCTCCTCCGATGGTACTTTTTCTGTCATCCACATTTCTAGCCCAATCATCATCGGTATAAATCTTCAGTTCAAACTTGCCTTCCTTAGGATACCATAATCCATAATCTTCTATTTCTTCAGGTATCTCAAGATTCTCTTTGTAGGAATCATGTGTGACTCTCTAGGGTTTGCAGAAAATCTTGCAACAATTCCCACAACATGTGCTATGTCTGGTCGACTATGTACTACATACACTAACTTACCAATCATTGATTGATACAATGTCTAGTTCACTTCTATAGTTTCATCTTCCTTATTTAGTTTACCTCTAGTAGCCATCAGTGTTCCCATAGGTTTAGCATCTTCCATGTCAAATGTCTTCAATACTTCTTTGATATATTTGGATTGTGTGATGAATATGTCATCATTCTGCTGAATCACTTATAGTCCAAGAAAGAACTTAATCTCTCTGAACATAGACATCTCAAATTCACTTCTCATTTCATTAGCAAATGACTTACAGATTTGATCTTGACCTCCAAAAATAATGTCATCCACAAATATTTTAGCAATAAGAATAGTATCATCAATATCTCTTTTCATATACAAATTGTTGTTCTCACTTGTTCTTACAAATCCTATACTTAAAAAATAAGTATGCAGCCTCTCATACCAGGCTCTCAGTGCTTGCTTCAAACCATATAAAGCTTTATGTAATCTACATACCATATCTTTCTTTTCTGAATCAACGAACCCTTCAGTTTGTTCTATGTAGGCTTCTTCTTCAAGTATTCCATTCAGAAATGCTGACTTGACATCCATTTGATAAACTTTGAATTTCTTGTGTGCAACATATGCAAGTAACATTTTGACTCCTTCCAATCTAGCAACATGTCTGAATGTTTCACCATAATCTATTCCTTCCTCCTGTGCATATCCTTTGCATACCAATCTAGCTTTATTTCTTGTTACTTCTCCATTCTCATTCTGCTTGTTCCTGAATATCCACTTAGTACCGATAACATTCTTATCTTTAGGTCGGGGTACTAAGGTCCAAGTTTTGTTCTTCTTTGTCTGTTCTATTTCCTCTTTCATTGGATTAACCCATTCATCATTTTCTAATGCAACTTTTACATTTTTTGGTTCATAATCACAAACTAGACATGTACCTTGTCTTGCTTTACTCCTTGTTTACATGCCAGCTTGTTTGTCTCCAATGATTTGTGTTTCAAGATGGTGCCTCCTGACAAAAATTTCTAGTACTCTATCTCTTCTTTCTTGTTCATCCTGTGCAGGTTCATTTGCTTGCTCGGTATGTCCATCCTGCTCGTCAGTTTCTCTTTCCTATTCTTCTGTGTTGTTTTCCTGCTGACTAGTTATCACAGGCTACGACTTCAGTAGATACTCTAGTTGTTCAATTTAAGTGAATCTACCGTAGTCTTTTGGTTCCTTTGTACTTTCCTCTATATTCTTTTCATTAAACTCATCAACTCAGACATTAGTACTTTCAATCATTTTATTAGTAGTTTTATTCAGACACTTATATGGTTTGCTTTTACTAGAATATCCTAGAAATATCCCTTCATCACCTTTTGTGTCAAATTTCCCATTTCTCTCATCTTTTAGAATAAAACATTTTCTTCCAAAAATCCTAAAATAACTTACAGTAGGTTTGTGTCCAAACCACAACTCATAGGGTCTCTTGTTAGTGTCCTTATTGAGTTATACTCAGTTCAAAACATAAATAGTTGTACTGACATCTTCCCTCCAGTATGTCTAAGCAACATTCTTTTGCAGCATCAATGTTCTTACATAGTCAACTATTGACCTATTCCTTCTTTTAGCAATCCCATTCTACTAAGGTGTCCTCGGTGCAGAGACCTGTCTTTTAATACCATGCTCATTACAAAAATTAGTAAATTCATCAGAGATAAATTCACCTTCTATATCAGATCTTAGGCATTTCAATTCTTTACCAATTTCTTTTTCTACCTTTTCTTTATACCACTTGAACATCTTAAATGCTTCAAATTTTTCTTTCAAGAACATAATAGTCATCAATCTAGTATAGTCATCAACAAAAAGAATAAAGTATCTATCACCGTAATAACTCTGAGTTCTCATAGGACCACACAAGTCGGTATGAACCAACTCAAGTATCTTCTTTGTTGAGTAATCCTTGATTTTGAAACTAGATTTAGTCATCTTACCTTTCTGACATTCATGACACATAACATGATCAGGTTTTGACAAGTTAGGCATACCTCTAACTCTTTTCCTTTTATTGATCTTAATCATGTTATCAAAATTCACATGGCATAACCTTTTATGCCACAACCAAGCATCTTCATTTTTCATCATCAAAAAAGAAGATTCATTAGTGTCAAGATAAAATAGATTACCTCTTGATTGTGCACCAGTTCCAACTAATCTTCCACCATCATCAAATATTTTCACTTTCTTGCTCTCAAAAGCAACTCAGTGACCTGAATTGTTCAGCTACGCCACACTTAACAAGTTACAGTTTAGTCCATCTACCCAATAAGCATTTTCACATTTTATCCTATCATTTATCATTAGGGATCCTTTACCTCTTACCATATAGGGTGTGTCATTACCCATCTTAACAGATCCTCCATTGTATTCTTCAAGTTGATCAAATTTCTCTTCATCACCAGTCATGTGATGTGTACAGCCACTGTCTAGGATCCATGTATTATTTTTGTTAACTTTAGAGATCAACACTATTTCTACATGTTTTTCTTCTTCCTCTAAGTCATCTTTCATAGCAACAAATACAACTTCTACATCATCATTAGAATCAGATTCAGATTCATTATCTTCGGCTATGTAACATACCTTTTTGCCTTTGTCATTACTATCTTGGTTATCTCTGTTGTGTTGGTAGCCTCTATTGAATCTTCTCCCATAGCTTCCTTCAAATCAGTCTTTGGTTCTTTCATCATCTTTCTTATGTGGACATCTAGTAGCAATGTGGCCAACCTCTTTACAATTAAAGCAAGCCAAAGGTAGCTTACCTCTATACCTTCCTTTACCTTTGGGTAATCTTTTGGCCATAAGAGCTTCAAGTTCATCAAGCTCATCATCAGTATTGCTATCACTATCATCATTTTTATTATTCCTGCTAGACTTACCAATCTTCAGAGAAGACATGAAAGGGGATTCCACAGACGGAACAAAATTGTTGTCAAAGTTATTCAATTGAAAGGTTGTAAGTTTACTAATTAGATTGTCAAGTGTAAGGACATTACCAGCTATAGACCTTGTTTCATGAATAATAGATATTCTGATTACGTGAACTGAAAATAAGGTTATGAGGACTTTGCTAACAACTATTTCTTTAGTAATAACTCCATCAGATGCTCTAATAACATGTACTACCTCTTTCAGTCTATTTGTGTATTGCACAATATTCTCACCTTCCTTCATCTTCATATCATCGAATCTACCTCTTAAGCTTTCTGCTCTAGCTCTTTTAACATTCACATCTCCACTGTAAACTTGAGAAAGTTTATCCCACATGGCTTTTACAGTAGTGTAGCTTTTAATATCTTCAAATTTAGCATCGGTACAGGCAACAAGAATCTCCATCATAGTAACATTGTGTTCATGCCTGTCTCTCAGTTGATCAATTGTTAGGGGACCAGCGGTCGATTCTATATAGCCATTCTCCATCAATTCTAGTGCAGAATTCCGAATTCCAGATATGTGCAGCTTCATCTAGCTTTGCCATATTGTGAAGTTCCCTTTGTTTAGCTTTGGCACTTCCCTCTTATACATTTTGAGATATTTGTACTAAAGTCCTTAAATTTTTTTTCTAAGCAACCAATGCTCTGATACCAATTGTTAGAATAACTGAGAGGAGGGTGAATCAGTTATCCAGTGTCCCAATACAAAATGTATAATCCAAAAACAATTACTTAAAAATTATGATACTCGATAACTTAAAATACTGTATTGTCTATGCTTTTATCGATTACGAGTCTAAAACATATAGTAGTTATTAATCAAATCAAATATGCAACATGCAAATATGACATCAAACAAATATCACAATCAACACATAACACAAGAGATTTAATGTGGAAACCCTGTGAAGGGAAAAACCACTTGGGACCGGCAACCCAAAAATATTCACTCTTCTGAATTGAGGTCGGTGAAGACCCAACCCTATTAAAGGTTACAAACACACTATTAGGTGTGACCTTTTTAGAGGATTTTAGACCAACCATTATCGTCCAACCAGCAATCACTCTGGGGTTGACAGGATAATAATGTTCATTCTATGAATGATACATAAAATACTTTCTTAGTCCACTCAGTTAAGAGATTTGACTCTATACAATGGTTAAAATGTAACAGTAGGTGATCTTCCTTAATGCAACTTCAATTGCAAATGTATAGATCAATGTTAAGCTCATTTAATCCTCTGATTGTTAAATCAATTATGTTCCAATCAATGTTCAGTAACTTACTATGGCTCGGTAATAGCTTACTGTCACTCGGTAAAAACTTTGCGGTTCAGTTCTCACTAACCAGTATGATTAGGTATGCATGAAAACTTGTTCACACAATAATTCTGCACTCTCCTCCTTCTGACATTACCTTCACTTATGAAATCTCTAGTCTCTTATATAGACAAGTAAACTATTTTCTTCTGCTCCGTCAGATTTTGCCACTTAATCATCTTCGTTGATTTTGTCTCTTAAACAAACCTTGGCACTTGTGTCAATAACATGTTTGAATCTCATCCTTTAGATCTTTCTTGAATTTTGTTAGTTGTCGATCTATGTAACAAACATTATTTGTTACCTCGAAATCATACACTTTCCAGCTCATTAATCTTATTGGCTAAACTCAACATTTAATTCCTCTGTTCTGCTCGATTAACAAAGAAATGCGTCAGTGAACACAAGCTTGGTTTACATTGTGCTTGGTATACACTACATCCTGTTGGTGTATACTGAAATGCTTCATCAACTAACAACACTGCTTTGTGTCTTTGAGCTCGTTTCCTCATCATAGATGAATGAAACATAATCAAGTGAATATCATAAGGTCATAGACTCATCAACAAGTTACTCAATGTATTCTTTATCCTCATCTATCATATCCATCTTCCTCATGTAGATATTTCTATACTTCATCTCTTTCACTCCTTACTACAAATGTTTCGGTATAGTAACTTACAAGATAAGTGATGTCAAACTAGTTAACATCAATGACAACATAATACTGATTTAATCATATTACATATCTAATCAATCATCTCGGTGATCTTAAATCATAGATTCTTCAATCAGGTTCTAAATTAGTTGTAGTTCATCACTACTGTCACAGCTGCCGAGCCACAGAAAAAGACTCCCACATTAGGAAAAAGGAAACCAGTTCAAACTAAGCCCGTGTCGAGTAATCTCAGGAAGAAACCAATAAGGAAGTTAGTCTTGGAAAAAGATGATGATGAAGAAGAGACAAATACTGATGAGAATACAAAGGTAAAAGCATCATCACAAAGACGTCAATTGACTATGGATGAAATATGTCACAATATCAAGAGCACTATTGGATTAGCAGGCTTTAAGCAAGTCAAATTTGAAAAGTTAAAAAATGAGGATAAAGAGAAAGTAGAAGAGGAAATGATAGAGATGTTGTGCACATTCAAGATGACACCTTTATAGATGGGGAATCTTATCCCTGAAGATCTCTACAAAAGAATTGATAAAAAATGACAGTATGCCATGATGACAAAAAAATAGATAAGGGAGAGTACTCTAGTTCAGGTCATGCTACATCTATCCCCAAAGTACATAAAGCAATATATGGAGCAGTATAGGAATAGGTTTGTACCCAAGCTTTGTGCCTATTCTATTTTACAATATAAGGTTGAAGATATTATTCAACAAAGCACTAGGTTGTGGAAGATCCTTTTTGGACTGATAATTGAGAACTCACAACCGAGTGAAGGTACATCTAATAAAGTGGATCTAGACAATAAGGAAGACATTAATGAACTCCTTAATCAAGAGGAAGTAGAAGGACATAAGGAATAAGTAAGTGGATCATAGGATATGATCACAATTGTGGATATCACTGAGGGTACCCCAATCAAAGCTAACATATTAACTAAGGAATAAATTAAGAGTCAAATACTCACCAAGGAAGCCTCAGATAAGTTTCTACTAAGCACCAATCTCATTTTAGTTCAAGTACTTGACTATCTAAGGATTGAGAGTACATCAACTATGGAAACTACACCTATAAGATCTCATATGGTCATAGTTGAACCACAATCCTCACAAAGTACCAGTGTTGAGAAACAGGACAAGCTGACAATCACGATAGATAATGCATCTGCCAAGGAAGGTAAGAAAGAAAAAGGAGAGGAAAGCCTCAAATATTAGTCAGACAAATCTACATTAGTAATAAAAATTCCTCATGTGGAGGAAAAGAAGATAATAGAGGAGAAGGCAACTGAGAAAAATCTAGAGCCTAAGGAACAGGAGGCTATTAAAGCTCTTATATAGATGCCGAGTGGAAATACACCTAAGAAGAAATCATAGAAGAAAAAGGAGAAATCCCCAGGAACACAGGTTATACTCAATGAAGTTATAGTGATTCCTAAGTGGGACACTGATAACTTAACTTATGAGAAAATGCAAATCTTGCAAGATCTTTTGAAGAAGAAAAGAAAGCAAGAAGAGTTGAGAAGAGAGCATAAGCAAAAACAAGTTTTGCATGAAATTAAAGGTATATTTATTGAATCTTTTGAAATGGATGATGTGAATGACATTGCACCTATCTTGGAACAACTCATTTAAATTGTTAAGAAGGTAAATAGTGATGACAATGAGGCAAATGAAAAACTCATGTAGTGGTCTGGGAGAAAGTTTGAGAGCAAGGTACTTGAAAAGTTTTCCACTAAGATTGCAGTAAAACATGTAGAACTTTCTTCCTTATTGACTAACTTAGAAGAAGTTGTGCAAAATGCTCATTCTCTACATAAGAAATTATGTAATGTGGAAGACTTCACTAAGGACAATCAAGAGTTGATTGACAAACTACAACTAGACTTGAAGTCTACTGGTCATTTACTAAGCATGGATGCAAGCTCCAGCTCCATTCACTTCACTAGGTTACTACATGCATAAGGAATATTAGCTGAGTTGATGGCTAATGATAGGTGAATAAGAGCTAAGCTAATTTCTATACAGACATTATTAATACCTCATTTGGAGGTTATGCAGAGGGAATCAACATCGACAAAGGAGTTAGTACAAAGAGACCCTCATCTCTCTATTACCGAGAGCTTATTTGATCTAGTTGCCCAACTAGAAATAAAAATATAGGTTTTGGAGTTTGTCAGGTCAGGATGGGACAATGCACTAGGTATGATAATGCAACTTTATAAATCATTTTTGGATAAGTATTTTCTCACCCCTACACCCCAACAGCTTCAAGTGACAAAAACAAGGGGGAACTGATATGCCATGACAATGACATGAATAAAGGGAAAATGAAATGAAATTCACATACAGAGAAAATACAATGAGGAATGTATATCAAGGTATGACATACTATTTTATAATGTATATATTCAATTGTATGTCAAAGAGTCTTATGTATATATATGTAGAATCTTTTGAAGATTGAGTCAAAGTCTTAGGGGGAGTAATCGTATTACTAAGTACTCTTGTTGTAATGTAAATGTCATGACAAAGTATTTTTTCCACTAATGTCAAAGGGGGAGATTGTTGATCCCTAAGTTTTTTTTTCCATTAGTGTCTAACACTTAGTCATTTTCTAGGCAATGTTGGTCGGTCATCACTGTGACTGAGCTATCTTGTAAAGGCCGAGTCATGGATAAACTTGTACATTTACCGAGTAGTAGTTACTACTGAGAAAGTCAGAGGTCACTAAGTACTTCAATAATAGCCAAGAAATTTATGCTAATTGTATGGAAGTGTCAGTGTTGAGCACCACTATATGAAGAATAGTTAATGCCGAGTATCAGAGACTTCATATGCCGAGCAAGCCATATTTGACATATGTGTTTGTAATGGCACAAACACCTAGGTAAACTATTTTTGATGACATCTATGTAATATTTAATATTTGTTGAGGGAATCATAGAGGTAATTATGCCTTATATTTATAATCATTAATCCCTATGTAAGCTATGTAACCTATCATATTTAGGGAATTCTTAAGCAACATAAGTAGAAAATCTAGATCGTTGATCTTGATCTAGGAGGTTGATTTGTTGTCTATATAAGATGAGATCTTAAACCCTAAAACATAGCACATGTGTGTATGAATGGAATGAAGGGGATCTCATATACATAATATAGAAGTATTTTGATATAGGCAGAGATTAATCAGAGTGACCAAGCAAAGAAATGAAGGGAAGAACATAGATATATTTGATTGAGGAGATCAAACAAGTATTGGAAGGAGAAGATCTGTTATCAGCAATCAAAGTGAAAACTGAAGGATCAGGTACTGAGACATTTTAGTAGGTGAATTAGGGTAAATATCTTGATAGAGGGGTCCTCACAAGCCTATGTAAATCTCTTGATCGAGTTCTTACTTTTTTGTAAGTTTTAAATCCTTTAACCAAGGTAGATTGTATACGTCTATAAGCTCTTAACAGGGCAGACCCCTCAAAGGGTAGATCATCAGTTTATGATCAAATTTTGTAGCCCTAACATGAAAACTTTAATACTGTAGTAGTGAAGATTTATGGGTGTCATCCCCACCCCAGTTTTACCTTTCAAGGGTTTATGGGTAGCCAAAATCTTTGTGTTATGTTTCAATTTCATGGATGAAGATTAGATTGTTAGATCTATTTCAATATTGAACTTGATGTTTATGACAAGTAAGTTGAATTTATGTCAAAGTGGAATTATTAGTAGATATATGATTCACCCCCCCTCTCAGCATCTCACTTTCCCATATTAGATTTCCAACAATGCTTACTTATTTGTAAGTTTCAAATCCTTTAATTAAGGTAGATTGTATAAGTTTGTAAGCTCTTAACATGGAAGACCCCTCACAGGGTAGATCATCAGAAGTGATCAAACATTGTATCCCTAACATGCATACTTTATATTGCAGTAGTGAAGATTTGAGGGTGTCATCCCCACCCCAGTTTTACCTTTCAAGGGTTTTTGGGTAACCAAAATCTTTGTGTTATGTGTTTCATTTGATGGATGAAGTTAGAATGTTAGATCTATTTGAGTATTGAAATTCATGTTTATGGTATGTATGTGGAATTAATTTTAAAGTATCAAATATTAGAGGTATCTGATTCACTCCCCCCTCTCAGTATCTCACTTTCCCATATTATATTTCCAACAGATATAAAAAAGTTTTACATAATCAAATCCAGAAATTGTACTTCAACATTCATATGGATTGTGAAAATTTGATAGCTCTAAGGGATTTCACCTAAAACTTCTCTTATAGAGAGAAGAACTCATTAATCATATGCAAAGAATCACTAAAGATGAGACTCTCTTTCAATAAGAGCACCATTTTCCATGATACCAAGCTTATCTCAGATGTAACAAAACTTCACTTTTGGAAGTGGCTTGGTGAGAATGTCAACAGTCTTCTCCTCTGTAGAATTGTACTTGAGCTCAACTATTTTCCTTTGAACCATATATTTGAAGTAATGATATATAATTTCCACATGTTTGGTTCTATCATGAAAAATTGGATTAATCAAAAGCTTCAGACAACTTTGGTTACCACACAAAATCACTGTAGGTTGCAAAGGCTGCCCAAATAAACATGCAAGCAATTTTTGAAGCCACACAGGCTTCAACATATTCTACTTCAACTATACTCAGAGCAATACAATGTTATTTCCTACTGCACCAGGAAATCATAGCTGAACCTAGGCTAAAATAACATCTTGAAGTGCTCTTCCTATCAAGCATACACCCTTCCCAATCTGAATCATAAAACCCCTATAAGTTCAACTCTACACGAAGAATATTTTAAACCATATCCCACAGTACCAAAAATATATCTCAATATATCTTGGTTCACACATGAACTGACTCAAGGTATTAACAACATAAAAAATATTAGGCCTTGTATTAACCAAATACATTAAGGATCCAATTAACTTCCTATACATAGTAGGATCAACTAACTATGAAGTGGATGCAACCTCATGTAACTTTTTTAGATTTTCTTCCATTGAAGTCACCATAGACTTACACTCTAACTTGCCAAATCTCTTCAAAATATCAATTGCATACTTTCCTTGACTCAATGTGATTTTATTTTCCTTTTTCATACCTCAAGCCCAAGGAAATTGTGCAATAATCAAAGATCTTTCATTTAAAATTTTGAAGCTAACTCCTTCTCACATTTGACAATGAGATCATCATTACTAGTGAGAAACAAATCATTAACATAAAGTACAAGAATCAACACTTTGTCATCATTTACCTTGAAATATAAATTTGGATCAACATCATTCTTTTGGAAGCACAAACTCAAAATATAGTGATCAATTCTCTCATACCAAGCACATGGAGCTTGTTTAAGACCATACAAGGCCTTTTTTAGCTTGGACACATGTGACTCCCTATCATGAACCACAAACCCCTCTATCTACTTAATATATACTTCCTCTTTAATTATCCCATTTAAGAAGGCTATTTTCACATCCATTTGGTGAAGTTTACAACCCTTCACTCTTGCAATAACTATGATGGTTTTTGATGAACTACAACTAATTTAGAACCTGATTGAAGAATTTGTGATTAGAGATCACCGAGTTGCTGGTTAGATATGACATATGATTAAATCAGTATTATTTTGTCATTGATGTCAACTAGTTTGACAACACTTATCTTGTAAGTTACTATACCGAAACATTTGTAGTAAAGGAGTGAAAGAGATGAAGTACATAAATATCTACATGAGGAAGATGGATATGATAGATGAGGATAAAGAATACATTGAGTAACTTGTTGATGAGTCTATGACCTTATGATATTAACTTGATTGTGTTTCATTCATCTATGATGAGGAAAAGAGCTGAAAGACACAAATCAGTGTTGTCAGTTGATGAAGCATTTTAGTGTACACCGATGAAGTGAAGTGTATACTGAGCACAGTGTAAAAAAGCTTGTGTTCACCAGCACATTTCTTTGTTAACCGAGCAGAACAAAGGAACTAAATGACTAGCTTAGCCGATAAGATTGATGAGCTGGAAAGTGTGTGATTTCGAGGTAAAAGATAATGTTTGTTACACAGATTGACGACTAACAAAATTTAGGAAAGATCTAAAGGATAATAATCAAATGTTTTATTGACACATCAGCTGAGGTATGTTTCAGCGGCAAAATCAACAAAGATGATTAAGCGGCAAAATTTGATGGAGCAGAAGAAAATGGTTTACTTGTCTATATAAGAGACTGGAGATTTCAGAGTGAATGTAATACTGAAAGGAGGAGACTACAAAATTATTGCGTGAACAAGTTTTCATGCATACTTGATCAAACTGGTTAGTGAGAACCAAACAGAAGAGTTTTTATCGAGCGATAGGAAGCTATTACCGAGCGACAGTAAGTTACTAAACATTGATTGGAACAGAATTGATTTAATGATCAGAGGATTGAATGAGCTTAACATTGATCTGTATATCTGCAATTGAAGTTGTATTAAGGAAGATCACCTACTATTACATTTTAACCATTGTACACAGTCAAATCTCTTAACCAAGTGGACTAAGAAAGTCTTTTATGTATCATTCATAGAATGAACATTGTTATCCTGTCAACCCCAGAGTGACTGCTAGTTGGACGATAACGGTTGGTCTAAAATCCTCTAACAAGGTCACACCTAACAGTGTATTTTTAACCTTTAACAGGGTTGGGTCTTCACCGACCTCACTTCAGAAGAGTGAATATTTTTGGGTTGCCGGTCCTAGGTGTTTTTTCCCTTCACAGGGTTTCCATGTTAAATCTCTTGTGTTATGTGTTGATTGTGATGTTTGTTTGATGTCATATTTTCATATTGCATATTTGATTTGATCGGTAACTACTATATGTTTTAGATTGGTAATCGGTAAAAGCATAGACAATACAATATTTTAAGTTACCGAGTATCAAAAGTTTTAAGTATTTTTTTTTGGATTATACATTTTGTATTGGGACACTGGATAACTAATTCACCCCCCTCTCAGTTATTCTAACAATTGGTATCAGAGCATTGGTTGCTTAGAACAAAGTTTTAAGGAATTCAGTACAAAGATCTCAAAATGTATAAGAGGGAAGTACCAAAGCTGAAAAAAGAGAACTTCACAGTATGGAAAAGCTAGATGAAGCTGCACATATATGGAATTGGGAATTCTGCACTAGAATTGATGGAGAATGGCTATATAGAATTGACCGCTGGTCCCCTGACACTTGATCAACTGAGAGACATGCATGAACACAATGTTACTATGATGGAGATTGTTGCTACCTATACCGATGTCAAGTTTGAAGATATTAAAAGCTACACTACTGCAAACGCCATGTGGGATAAACTTTCTCAAGTTTATAGTGGAGATGTGAATGTCAAAAAAGCCAGAGCAGAAAGCTTAAGGGGCAGATTCGATGATATGAGGATGAAGGAAGGTGAGAATATTGTGCAATACACAAATAGACTAAAAAATGTAGTACATGCTATTAGAGCATCTGATGGAGTTATTAGTGAAGATACAGTTGTAACCAAAGTCCTCAGAACCTTATTGCCAATTTACACAATCAGAATATCTGTTATTCATGAAACAAGGTCTATAGCTAGTAATGTCCTTACACTTGATAATCTGATTGGTAAACTTACAACCTTTGAATTGAATAACTTTGACAATAGTGTTGTTTCATCTGTTGAATCCACTTTCATGTCTTCTCTGAAGATTGGTAAGTCTAGCAGGAATAATAATAATGATGATAGTGATAGCCATACTGATGACGAGCTTGATGAACTTGAAGCTCTTATGGCCAAAAGATTACCCAAAGGTAAAGAAAGGTATAGAGGTAAGCTATTTGTCATGCTTTAACTGTAAAGAGGTTCGCCACATCGCTATTAGATTTCTACATAAGAAAGATGATGAAAGAACTAAAGACCAATTTGAAGGAAGCTATGGGAGAAGAGTCTACAGAGGCTACTGACACAACAGAGATAACTGAGACAGTAATGACAAAGGCAAAAAGGTATGTTACATAGCCGAAGATAATGAATCTGAATCTGATTCTAATGATGATGTAGAAGTTGTATTTGTTGCTATGAAAGATGACTCAGAGGAAGAAGAAAACTTGTAGAAACACCACTGATCTCTAAAGTTAACAAAAATAATACATGGATCATAGACAGTGGTTGTACACATCACATGACTGGTGATGAAGAGAAATTTGATCAACTTGAAGAATATAATGGATCATGATCTGTTGAGATGGGTAATGACACACCCTATATGGTAAACTGTAAAGGATCCCTGATAATAAATGATAGGATAAAATGTGAAAATGCTTATTGGGTAGATGGACTGAACTATAATTTGTTAAGTGTGGCACAACTAAACAATTCAGGTCACCGAGTTGCTTTTGAGAGCAAGAAAGTGAAAATATTTGATGATGGTGGAAGATTAGTTGGAACTGGTGCACAATCAAGAGGTAATCTATTTTATCTTGATACTGATGAATGTTCTTGCTTGATGATGAAAAATGAAGATGCTTGGTTGTGGCATAAAAGGTTATGCCATGTGAATTTTGATAACATGATTAAGATCAGTAAAAGGAAAAGAGTTAGAGGTCTGCCTAACTTGTCAAAACTTGATCATGTTATGTGTCATGAATGTCAGAAAGGTAAGATGACTAAATATAGTTTCAAAAGCAAAGATTATTCAACAAAGAAGATACTTGAGTTGGTTCATACCAACCTATGTGGTCCTATGAGAACTCAGAGTTATTATGGTGATAGATACTTTATTCTTTTTGTTGATGACTATACTAGATTGATGACTGTTATGTTCTTGGAAGAAAAATTTGAAGCATTTAAGATGTTCAAGTGGTATAAAGAAAAGGTAGAAAAAGAGACTGGTAAAGAATTGAAATGCCTAAGATCTGATAGAGGAGGTGAATTTATCTCTGATGAATTTATTAATTTTTGTAATGAGCATGGTATTAAAAGATAGGTCTCTCATTGAGGACACCTCAGTAGAATGGGATTGCTGAAAGAAGGAATAGGTCAAAAGTTGACTATGCAAGAACATTGATGCTGCAAAAGAATGTTGCTCAGACATACTGGAGGGAAGCTGTTAGTATAGCTGTTTTTGTTTTGAACCAAGTGCAACTGAAGAAGGACACTAACCAGACACATGAGTTGTGGTTTGGACACAAACCTACTATAAGTTATTTTAGTATTTTTGGAAAAAAATGTTTTATTCTAAAAGATGAGAGAAATGGGAAGTTTGACTCAAAAGGTGATGAAGGGATATTTCTAGGATATTCCAGTAAAAGCAAAGTATATAATTGTCTGAATAAAACTACTAATAAAATGATTGAAAGTACTAATGTCTGAGTTGATGAGTTTGATGAAAAGAATGTAGAGGAAAGTACAAAGGAACCAGAAGAGTATGGTAGAGTCACTTACATTGAACACCCAGAGTATCTACTGAAGCCGCAGCCTGTGATAACCGATCAGTAGGAAAATAATACCGAGGAACAAGATAGAGAAACCGACGAGTAGGATGGACCTACCGAGAAAGAAAATCAACCTGCACAGGATGAACAAGAAAGAAGAAATCAGATACTGGAAAGTTTTCTCAAGAGACATCATCCTGAGACACAAATCATTGGAGATAGACAAGTTGGCATGCAAACAAGGAGTAAAGTAAGACAAGGTACATGTCTAGTTTGTGATTATGAACTGAAAAATGTTAAAGTTGCATTAGAAAATGATGAATGGGTTAATGCAATGAAAGAAGAAATAGAACAGATAGAGAAGAAAAAAACCTAGACCTTAGTACCCAGACCTAAAGACAAGAATGCTATCGGTACTAAGTGGATATTTAGGAACAAGTTGAATGAAAATGTTGAGGTAACAAAGAACAAAGCTAGATTGGTATGCAAGGGATATGCACAGGAGGAAGGAATTGATTATGGTGAAATGTTTGCACCTGTTGCTAGATTATAAGGAGTTAGAATGCTACTTGCATATGCTGCACACAAGAAATTCAAAGTTTATCAAATGGATGTTAAGTCAACATTTCAGAATGGAATACTTGAAGAAGAAGTCTACATAGAACAACCTGAAGGGTTCATTGATCCAGAAAATAAATATATGGTATGTAGATTACATAAAGCTTTGTATGGTTTGAAGCAAGCACTGAGAGCCCGGTATGAGAGATTGCATACTTATTTGTTAAGTATTGGATTTGTTAGAACAAGTGAGAACAACAATTTGTACATGAAAGGAGATACCGATGATACTATTCTTATTGCTGAGATATTTGTGGATGATATTATTTTTGGAGGTCAAGATAACATATGTAAATCTTTTTCTGATGAGATGAGAATTGAATTTGAAATGTCTATGTTTGGAGAGATTAAGTTCTTTCTAGGACTACAAGTGATTCAACAGAATGATGGGATATTCATCACATAATCCAAATATATCAAGGAAGTATTGAAGACATTTGGCATGGAAGATGCTAAACCTATGGGAACACCGATGGCTACTAGATGCAAAATGACTAAGGAAGATGAAACTACAGAGGTAAACTAGACACTGTATTGATCTATGATTGGTAAGTTAATGTATGTAGTTCACAATAGACCAGATATAGCACATGCTATGGGAATTGTTGCTAGATTTTCTACAAACCCTAGAGAATCACACATGATTGCTACAAAGAGAATCTTAAGATACCTAAAGAAAATAGAAGATTATAGATTATGGTATCCTAAGGAAGGCAAGTTTGAACCAGAGTCTATACCGATGCTGATTGGGCTGGAAATGTGGATGACAGAAAAAGTACCACTAGAGGAGCATTTTTCTTTGGTGAAAGACTTGTTACATGGACAAGTAAGAAGCAGGCTTTCATTTCTTAGTCTATAGCTAAAGCATAGTATGTTGTTGTTGCAAAAAAATGTTCAAACATTGCATATATTAAACAAGTAATGGAAGGTATGAATGAGATAATCATAGAGCCGATGATTATATACTGTGACAACACCAGTGCAATAAACATTTCAAAGAATCTAGCAATGCACTCTAAATATCTATTAAGTATCACTACTTGAGAGAACAAGTATAGGAGAAGCAAGTTAAGTTGGAGTTTGTTACATCAAAAGAACAACTTGCAGACATATTTACAAAGGCTCTACTGAAGGATACATTTGAGTACTTAAGGACTAGACTAGGGGTCCGTCCCCTGTCTACTGGTCACTAATGTGATCTGGATGTTACAGCAGCCTAATCTTATCAGAAGATCATTCATGTTGATGCATCATAGTTCACACTTTGGATCATGTTCAAGGTTGTGATAAGTTTGGGGAACTGAGACAAATTGGGATATCCGTATACAAAGTTACAGAGAATGCATTGGACAACAGAGAATTACTTGGCTCATAAAGAGCAGTGTGTTTATTTGTTTCTTTGGCATTGTTGTCAAAGGGAGAGATAAACAATATGAAACAATATACACCGATGAGAATTATCCGAGGGAGAGATAATCTGGAAGAAAGGAAGAACATTGAAGATCAGTTACTGAGAACATAAGTAGGAACTTAAGAGTTGAAAAGATCATATTTGCAGAATGACATAGTTGTATTGGTAATGATATTGAGTAACGTAGTGATTAAACATATTAAGCTAGGGAGAGCTTGTACAACATTTGTTCACAGAGTTGTAGAATACACGTTTGGTATGTGTATGGTATATTTCATATTACTTGAGTTTCCATCAATGCCAAAGGGAGAGATTGATGAACTACAACTAATTTAGAACTTGATTGAAGAATATGTGATTAGAGATCACTGAATTGATGGTTAGATATGACATATGATTAAATCAGTATTATGTTATCATTGATGTCAGCTAGTTTGACAACACTTATCTTGTAAGTTACTATACCAAAACATTTGTAGTAAAGGAGTGAAAGAGATGAAGTACATAAATATCTACATGAGGAAGATGGATATGATAGATGAGGATAAAAAATACATTGAGTAACTTGTTGACAAGTCTATGACCTTATGATATTGACTTGATTATGTTTCATTCATCTATGATGAGGAAAAGAGCTGAAAGACATAAAGCAATGTTGTTGGTTGATAAAGCATTTCAGTGTACACCGATGAAGTGTAGTCTATACCGAGCATAATGTAAACCGAGCTTGTGTTCACCGGCACATTTATTTGTTAACTGAGTAGAACAAAGGAACTAAATGACTAGCTTAGCCGATAAGATTGATGAGCTGGAAAGTGTATGATTTTGAGGTAACAGATAATGTTTGTTACACAGATCGATGGCTAACAAAATTTAGGAAAGACCTAAAGGATGAGAATGAGACATGTTATTGACACATCAGCCAAGGTATGTTTAAGCGGAAAAATCAATGAAGATGATTAAGCGGCAAAATCTGATGGAGTAGAAGAAAATGGTTTACTTGTCTATATAAGAGACTGGAGATTTAAGAGTGAATGTAATGCCGGAAGGAGGAGACTAAAAAATAATAATGTGAACAAGTTTTCATGCATACTTGATCAAACTGGTTAGTGAGAACCGAACTGCATAGTTTTTACCGAGCGACAAGAAGCTATTACCGAGCGACAGTAAGTTATTGAACATTGATTGGAACAGAATTGATTTAATGATTAGAGGATTGAATGAGATTTTTATTGATATGTATATCTGCAATTGAATTTGTACTAAGGAAGATCACCTACTGTTACATTTTAACCATTGTACACAGTCAAATCTCTTAACCGAGTGGACTAAGAAAGTCTTTTATGTATCATTCATACAATGAACATTGTTATCCTATCAACCCCAGAGTGACTGCTGGTTGGATGATAACGGTTGGTCTAAAATCCTCTAACAAGGTCACACCTAAAAATGTGTTTTGTAACCTTTAATAGGGTTGGGTCTTCACCGACCTCACTTTAGAAGAGTGAATATTTTTGGGTTGCCGGTCCCAGGTGGTTTTTCCCTTCACAGGGTTTCCATGTTAAATCTCTTGTATTATGTGTTGATTGTGATGTTTGTTTGATGTCATATTTGCATATTGCATATTTTATTTGATCTATAACTACTATATGTTTTAGATTGGTAATTGATAAAAGCATAGACAGTACAGTATTTTAAGTTAACGAGTATCAGAAGTTCTAAGTTTTTTTTTTGGATTATACATTTTTTATTGGGACACTGGATCACTGATTCACCCCCGTCTCAGTTATTCTAACAGTTTTGATGGAAGTTTAATAGGCTAATGGTGAAAAAGTCCCTTCATAATCTATGCCTTCCTTTCTTGAAAAACCTTCAGCTACTAATCTAGTTTTATATTTTTCTATACTTCCATCGCCTGCGTGTTTAATCTTAAATAACAATTTAGAAGAAATAATTGATTTATCTTTAGGTCTTGGAACAATGTACCAAACATCATTTTTGATGATGGATTGATACTCTTACATAATGGCATCCTTCCACACTAGCTGATTTGAAGCCTCTTCAACACTAGAAGGCTCATATTCTATAATGTGACTCATCAAAGCTACATAACCTACAAACTTGTGAGGCCTCTTACTCTCTCTAAAAGTACCACGAGGGGATTCATATTTTTCAACATCTTCCATAGTGGTCTTGGCCCAAAATGACCTTTTATTATTAGCTTAACTATAACTGGGACCTAAAAAAGTATCTATTGGATCAATAGGATCAACAAAGTCTTCTAAATTTGTATTCTCCCTCTGAATCTCTAAAGTGAAACTAGATCATCCATATCTATGCCTTGAGTATGTTCAAAGTCCTCTCTATCAGATTCCATGTTAGTGTCTTTGGATTTATTGCAAGCTACATCCTCGTCAAAAGAAACATCCTTGATGATATCAATTTTCTTTTGACCTGGAATGTAGATTCTGTATGATTTTGAAGATTCACTATAACCAACAAAGGTGCCTTTATTTATTGAAGGTTATAAATTTTTCTTTTCTCTTTTGGAACATGGATGTAGACAGGACATCCAAACAAATTGAAATGACTAATATTTGGTTTGATACCTATAAAAGATTCTTTTAGAGTCACGTTGTCTAGAATTTAATGAGGATTCTGATTCTAACTATACACTATTGTCCTGCAAGCCTTAACCCATAAAAGTGTTTGAAGTCTTTGATTATGGATCATAGCCTTTTCTGCCTCAACATTTGTCTTGTTGTTTCTTTCAGCTACACCATTTTGTTGAGGATTATAAGGGAGACAAGACTCCCTCTTAATCCCAAATTCAACACAAAATTTATGAAAAATACCAGAAACATATTCTCCTCCATTATCAGACCTTAGAATCTTAATCTTCTTGTTAGATAGATTTTCAATAAGTGCTTTAAATTATCTAAATCTAGACAACACTTCATCAGATTCTTTACTTATGAGAAAAGTCATCAATAAAGGTAACATAATACCAAACCCACTAAGGGAAGTAACTAACATAGGACCACATAAATCAGAATGAATTAACTATAGGATTTCCTTTGCTCTACTTTCACTACTATGAAAAGTACTTTTAATGTTCTTACCTAGAGCACATCCCTTGTTGAAACCTTCAAGGTTTTGGTTAAGCTTTGGAAGAGAAACTATCACCTTCTCCATTGAAGAAAAAAGTTCTAAAATTTAAGTGACCAAATCTCTTATGCCACAACTCACTAGAACTTGAGGAATCATGAGCTAAATCTTGAATAGGAAGGGCTGAAAGCTTGTAAAGACTATCATGGTGAATGCCAATTTCATGAGCTGATTGAATGTTGGTGTCCTTCTTCCATGGAAGATATTTTACATAAGAAAAAGAAACATGATAACCCTTATCTTCTAATGCTAAAATAGAAATAAGATTCCTATTAATACCAGGAACAAAAAGAACATTGCTCAGATGTAGAGGAATCCTAGAATCCAACTAAAAGGAAGTAGAACCAAAACCCTTCACCAAATAAAATGGATCGTCACCAATGATAACATGAAGATGATAATCCTTTTCCTTCAAATTTGAGAGATGTTCATGATATCTAGTAATTTGATGAGAAGCTCCACTATCAATCAACCATGTATCATTGTTAGTAGGAACATTGTTAGAAAGTGCATAAATAAAATAGAATTCCTCTAAATTTTCACTTGACTCTTTTTGAGGAGAAAAATTCTCAACATTTTTAGCAGCTTCTTGAGACTTTGGTCTTGATGTACAATCTCTAGAAAAGTGTCTACATTTGTTACATTTGAAGCACTAGATCTTAGAAAAATCCTTCTTTTTCTTGGAATAAGGGGTTGACTCAAAATTCTTCTCTTTGAATCTTTTAAAATTTCCTTTCTTTCCTTTTGCTTTTGAAGTGTGGGAATGTTAGGCCCAAAGGAGGGAAGCACAACTAAGAGGGGGGGTTGAATAAGTTGTGTGTACCTAATTAATTTAATTCCACTCTAGCCACTTAGATCTAAAAGATAAACATAAATGCAAGATCCACAACATATAACACAAAAAAAAAAGATTTTTTCTTGAGGAAACTCAATTAAGGGAAAATCCCGGTGGGAGTCAAACCTACTAGATGAATGTACTCTATTAAAAGTACTACCTGATTAAGAGAAAAATAGAGAAAAAAGGATGCACTTGCAACCACAGGCTTATAAACCAATCTATAGGCTCACTTCCCAGAGCTCACTGCTCACAATACAATCTCAGATCTGGCCCTCATTTAGGTTCACCAATATATCTTTAATACAATAGGGTGGACATATAGTCCATTACAACTGAGCTAAAAAATAGAATCTCCTATGCCAAAATAGTTCCAATGAAGTACAAACTCCACCTTAAGTGCATAACACACATATACATACTCCTCTGTCTTGCATACATTCTCTCAATTACAAAATGATCTTTCATTTATACCGATTACAAATAATAATCCCCCACTAGGTCCGTTAATACCTATTACAATAAAATATATAAATAATATGCTCAATAACCAATGCAATCTAGATCAAGTCAGCTAAGAATTAGATAGGACCCAAACATTCAACCTCAAACATGCTACACTATTGCTGATGTAACACTAAGAATCACAAAACGTTACTCCATCAAGTCGGCTAGTACCCAAATGAAGAAACATGAACATTCTACCAAAATAACAAATTCGATCACCTCAATCAATGTAGACCAAAAAAATGATCATAACATGATCCAAGAACACCAACAAGAAACATGAATACCATCTAGAACCTTCACATCATCTCCAATATGATATCCAAACTCATCTTTAACTCTGATCAATAAGAACACTAAAATACTGAATTCAGCCATAACAAAAGATAGCTTGCTGTACTCTGAATCATGAAAAACACTAGCTGTGAACACAATGATAAGGAAGAATGCAATCACCATCTTTACAACCTCTAAAACATCAAATCCTAGTTATATCAAACTAAATACTCATCCATTGTTCACAAGAACACTGTGACACCAAAATCCAGCAACTCATCATTCCTCATTCAAACTATCATACCAACCTCTGCGAACCATTGTAGATTGTCTACATACACATCTGAATAATACCTCACAATCACAACTCAAGATCTTAAACATAACACTTGATCAACTGAATTCCTCCATACTGAATGCACTGAACACATTGTCTAAAATAGAAACTAGTATGTTTTGGATTAAGGTAAAAACAAGCTTTGAGGGGACCCTGAAACCCCTTAGAAAGAGATTACATCAAATATTCAATAATGCCCATCAAACAAAATGGAAAGGAACACTGCTGGAAGCATAAAAACCAATAGACAAATTGAAACCCTTCACAAATTAGAGAGGATAAAGATATTAGACAAAGTCCCCAAAGATAGAATGCTACCAACAAACACAAAGAAGCAGCCCAAGCCAAACCAAAGGAATAGTGCCCAAGAAAACACTATTCAAGACCAAATGAAACTAACAGAAAAGAGGAAAGCCCAATCTTCCCAATGGGAACGAAATCGAGATCCCTTCTTTTGGGAGTGTAGAGTCATATCAAATTGAAGAGGGGACTTTTTATGATGTTTTCCAACAATTGGGGTCCACCCCTCCTCTACCATAGAAACCTTCTCCTTTCAGTCTTGAGGAACCAACCCCAAGAAAGAAGCAAAAGAAGAGCCAACCACAATAGAACCAACAAGAGAATTTTTGGACAAAACCAACAAAGGGGCATGCCTCCTCACACAAAGGAGAAACACCAGGCCCAGAATTACCATCAACAACAGAAATTCCATAAGAATCAGAAAAAATAGCTCACACAAAAAAATCAGAAGACACATTGACTAGCACAAAGCTAGAATTTAAGCCAGCAATGGTAGTAGAACTACCAAGAATATTACTAGTATACCCAATAGGAACAGTAACAAAAAATGAGATACCTGCAGATTATCCAACATCAGAACTACTAGCAACAAAACTAGTAGAACTAATAGCAATAATTCCAGTAGCAGAAGAACTACTAGGAGATTTACCATTAGATCGAGCAAGAACAGTGCTAGTAGAAGAGACACTAGTAGACTACCCAACATTAGAACTATAGCAACAATGTTAGTAGACCCAATAGGAATAGATCCAATAGGAGGGACACCCTCAGGACCAACAGTAACAACAGACTCAAGTTCTTTCTTAACAATAGTATAATGTTCATAAGAAGCACCCTTCCACCAAGAAGCATACCTGTTTGTCTTATCCCTTTGTAATCCGCATTGGGCCACCAAGTGACCCATTTTAAATCACTTCCTACATCTGAAGGGAAACCCTTCATAGTCTAAATTTTGTATCCAAGAATCCTTTGAGTGCTCTAACTTAATCATTTCTGGTAACCACTTAGAGATGTGCATCTCTACTAGTATTCGCACATAAGTCAAGTGCATAATGTCAGTTGAAACATCATCCACCATCAAGAAGTCTCCAAGAGCCTTTCCCATTGCTTCCAAAAGGGAGTCAACCCAAAGATGAAGAGGAAGATAGGGGAGCCTGACCCAAATTAGAATCTTGTTAAATATTTCAAAAGAGGGGGAAAAATCAATAAACCACGGTTTCACCACTAGCATAAAATAATTTTCCCAAGTAAAAGAGTGATTGCACAAAACCAAATTTCTATCTTCAACATTATTAAATTTAGCAATAAAAAATCCCCTAGCTATAGGGAAAATATGAACAATAGTAGAAATAATAGGTTCCCAATGAGTAGAGACCCACCGATGAAAATCAACAAGGCTCGTCCACAAACCCAAGAAACAACAGATCACACCACGATAAAAAAACTTAGAGGAGACAAACTCAATATCTTCCACCACATCCTCAGCCAAGGAGACCCAAATAAGGTTTGAAATAGGGAAAGGTCCCTTTTCTTTGAAACCAGAGCCACCACCATTCCCATCCCCACCAGAAAGAGTGGTTGAGGCCCTGATCAAAACTATACCAGCATACAACAAGGTCCTTGTAGACATAGAAGCACCAACAAATGGAATAGATCCAGAAAATGAACCCCTAATAGGAAATGGAGAACCATCAGACAATGAAGCTCCAACAGATAACAAAACATGAGCCGAAGAGCCAGTAGAAGATAAAACCCCATTAGCAAATAACATAACCCCAACCAAAGCTTGCAACGCCTCGATAAGCAATGAGGATCCAATAGGCAATGAGGTTCTAGCATAAGGAAAAACCCTAGCCAAAGCCTTAGCAACCACTGAAGCCTGCACTGACCTAGCAGAAAGTGAAGATCCAATGGCCAATGAAACCCTAAAAGCTCTAATAGCTTGCAAAGTCAGTAACACCTTAGTAGATGACGAAGCTCCAATAGAAGGCAATGCCCCATTAGAAGATGATAAAGGCTCAGGCAAAGCCTATAATGACCCAAAAAATAATGATGCTCCAGTAGAAGGAAAAACCCTAGTTGAAGCACTGAAATTTGGTAAAGCATCGATAGACAACAAAGCTCCAACAACCGACAAAACCCTAGAAGATTCAGTAACTAGTAGAGCCTGCAATGTCCCAAAAGATGACGAAGCTCCAACATATGGAAAAACCCTAACCGAAGCTCCAACAACTGACAAATCACCAATAGATAACTCCATTTAAAGTTGTCAGCGAAACCTTAGAAGATCTACAACAAATAGTATATTTTTTATTAAGGTAACAAATAGTATGTTGACATCAATGCAAAACATTAATGTCAACACACCTAAATCCAAAAATTTGACATGCTCAACAATATTCCAACAGGAAAGCTAGTACATGATCATCTTCATGATGATTTTTACATCCATTTCCTCTAGCTTCTAGGTTGCATTCTTCCTGAATACAATAAGCTCTCAACTTGTCAAATTTAGGAAGATCATCTCTCCTACTAAGATCTTGAATGAAGGATTCCGAAGAGTGGGGAATTTCATTCATGGAAAGCATGGCCAAATCTTTATCTGCAAAGGATTCTCCAATTGCACTTAGCTAATCTTTTAACTCTATAATCTTCATGAAGTATGAAACAATTGATTCTCATCTAGCCATTTTAACATGAAGAAGTTGACATCTTAGGGCTAGAGCTCTATTGGTATTATTGAATTCATACAGGTCCTTAAGAGTCTGAAACATCTCTTTGGCTAAATCCAACTTTGAGATAGCATGAACCAAATGATCCTTAACAGAATTGATCAAAATTTTATTTTCCATAATCCTATTCTTCTTCCATTGAGCTTTCTCGACATCGTTAGAAGGTTTTGCTATGTTAGAATTGACATAATCAAGAAGATCATTTTCTTCAAGAGCAATCATAATTCTAAACTTCCATGAAGAGAAGTTTGAAGAACCATCTAATTTGTCTTCATCTTTCAAACCGTTCACCATTTTCAATAGCTGAAATGAACAACTGAAAGTATAGAAAATAATAAAAGTCTAACTTAATACTTCTAGTTTTGGATTGTTTCCTTAAACCCACTCTGATACCATGTTAAATTTATGAACCAGAAATATACTTTAGCAACAAAAATAAAAAAAATAATTCAAGATAATCAGATAACACAAGTAGTTATCCTGGGAAAAACCCTCCTCGCTGAGGGAAACATCCCAACCTGCAAAAATGATGGTTCCTTTCTTGAGTTCTTCAAACAACTACATGAAACTTCTTGCTTATGATTGAATAAAATATCAATTAGTCAACAATAATTATTTTAAGTTTTCTTGAAATAACTCACAACTCTAATAGTAATCAGAATTACACAAAATATCTCTAAAATGAAAATTATATCTATGCAATAATAAATAATATATGAATATAACCTCAAGCTATTCACAACAAACAGACAATCAAGTAGCTCGCAAAAAGGCATGCACACATACACTCAGCTCCTGATGAGCACACAGCTAGAAAGCTCACTCAACATAAGAAACAAAAAATGTGACAATCTCTGTAATCTCACAACACCGATAAATGTCAATACACCCATGAGACAATACAAGCAATATTCACACATGATAAAGCTATGATCAATTACAAGTCAAATGGTCTCCTCATTGAGAAATGACATAACTAAGGATGCCAATGAATCGATGCGAACAAGAAGAGTCACTCTTGAATAATAACCAATATGAAAACATCCACGCTCATAAAGAAATAAAACTGACGCCTTTAGGAAAATGACGACAATAATAAAAATAAGGATAAACGGCTACTGAGTCAATAAAAGTCCAATAAAAATGACAACTCATATATATGAACCACCACACATGATGAAGAGTCATATCGTAAGGAACCAAAAAAAACACGTAGATAAATCATAATGTTATAAATAGCCACACATACATAATGAAGGAGAAATACAGACATAAAAGACAGTTCATGAATACTCTTTGCTGAGAGGTGATAATCACAGTAAGACATCAATGCACTTTCCAAAATAATATAAGCACCATCAAGAACAACAGACTCAATAATCCACACAAAGAATAATAGATGAAACTCTGAGAACTCATGAGAGTCATATCGGGTAAGAAGATCTATGTCGAAGCTACTTATATTCAACATATGGTATCAAATTAACCAATGTATAAATTATAGCTAATCTCAAGTTTAAAAAAGTTAAAAACTAAAAAAAATGGAAAAGTATGTGCCCTAGATATTCATATTATGAAGCTATGTTTAAAATAATTATAATTTTACCCTTCCTACAAATAAAATAATGAGATACCGTAGAAACATCACTTATTAAAAATATTGTTAACTTTGAAAAATAATTATTAAAAGTTACGTAAAAAGCTCATAAACTATTTCTTAATTTTTTTGATGAATAGGCACACTAAATTCTATTAATTTTAAAATATACACATGCACAAAAAAGATGGAAGGATATAAAGTCACCCCCTAGAGTTCACACATGCAATTCTTGGGAAGCTATTAAATAATAATAACAATAGAAGCCACTAAGAGATTAGAACAACACTAGTAAGAGATGGAGAGGGGTCCTAGTCATACAATTTTCCCCATACATTAGCGAGGTTTGGAGTGATGTTAGGAATATACCACCCCTTTTGTGTCTTATCTTCTTCCTTCTCTTTATCTCTATCTTCATTCCATGCTAGAGAAATAGCCAAGACCATCCAAGAGAACCATTTCAAAGAATCAAGACAACTACTACCAACATCGGTCGATGTTCATCCACTGCCACCACCAGGTGATGACCTTGCCCTAATCGAAGGATACCTAGAGGCAACACTATCAAAACAAGGTGAGGTAGAGTGATGCTTAGTTGAACCACTCCTATCACCTTAGTGGTGAGGAACCTAAGATCTAGGGATTGCGAGCATTGAGGTGAGAAACTTTGGTCATGCCATTGATTGCGAAACAAAGAACAACCACAAGAAGAAAAATTGCATGGAGGGGCCCTGGCCACAATACATAGGGTATTGCTTTGAATCTTGATGATCGAATAGCTCCCAGAGGTAAGAAAATTCTAGTGCCACTTTTTTGGTTTGAAATTGAATCTAAAGTATAATGTTAGAGCATTCCTACCATTCTACAAGGAAAATAAAATCTCAAAAATCACTAGTTCATGCCATCTTCAAATTCTCAACATTTAGTAACTATATGTTTTAGAAGGTAAAAATTTGGTGAAAATGTGAATTTTAATGTCCTAATTTAGCTAAAAAGTGGACACACTATTTCCTTTATGGGTATCCAAAATATATGATTCCATATAAGTGACTTGATTTTACTTTAATAAGCATTCTAATTCATGTGCAGGTCAAAATAGAAGCAGAAAGTAACGCCCCACCAAGGAACCTAGGAGAACTTAACCTAAACATGCAACTAAGTTTGTAGAATAATTTTTTTAAAAGTGTTAACAAACAATAACAATAAAGTTTTACAATGTGGAAGCAATACAAAATAATATAAAACTCACATAGATAACAACTCTCAAGGGTTCCTTGAAGTGGATTATGTAAAACTTAATTTATTAATTTAGATTAGATATAATTACAAAAATCATATAAACAAATGAACGATAAATGCAACATCACATAAAAGATAATGTAGATACAACTGGTACCATAAGGTATGGACATAATAACCTACATCCACTGCACATGTCGCAAGGTATTTATTACAATAACTGAAATGAAGTACAACATGGTATCTCTAAATAACTGATACAATGATACAAGGAAACATAGAATAAGAAGATAAGAACACATCTCCACCAAAGAAGAACAGGAAGAATCAACTGCTACAGGGATCATCCAACACTGGTACATGAACGTCAGAATCTCAAATGGTAAAAGAATCACTATGACCCGACCTCGTGGAACCTAAATGGTCCACTCCCACCGTGCTGAGGAGATAACTACAGATCCCACTTAGATAAAAAACATCAACATAACAAGCTAAGGAAGAGATCCTGAAAGCTCTCTAACTCCAGATGTACAAAATACAATGATAGGTAAGACTCACTAATCCAAAGACAACCAACACATGTAGGATAACTAGACTATGTATAGGAAGGTGTCATCATGTATGTTTAACCCTTAAGTTTCATCCTAGTAGTCTCTCTAAGACCCTGACACTCAAGTGACCATACACGGTATCAATGACCTCTTGATATATTAAGTTTTCACTTGATTAAGATTACTTACAATAAGTGATCTTGGCAGCCATTTTCGGGCCCTGACGCTTATTGCAAGCCACCCCCTACTACACATCTAGGTAACCTACCCTAGGCTCCAAGATGCCACATAACATCACAAGATAATAATAATGTCCCTCAGGACTATTCCACATAACAACATGAACATGCAACATGTCTCTAACCATAACAACACAAGACACTCTCCAAGCATCCTCAATAAATATACTCATGATCCCATGGATAGGACATAAAAAGTCAACACCATATTCCTCTATGTAGAATATGAAGTGAAACACAATTATACAAAACATCACAAAAGAGAATCATAGAACAATCTTCATAAGGTTGGGTCAAATCAATCGAATACAACAAAGTATACAAGGCAAACAACCATGATAAATAAAACATCTAATTCCTGCCTCTGGAATTACATTCCCACTGGCTGACATTCTAACCCCTTAATCCACCACATAGGGTAATAAAAGACCAATCAAAATTTAATTAAAATAGACTAATTACATCCATATTGACTCAAAATAAAAAATACATCATCAAGTAGAAAAACTTAACTAATCCAAACAACCAGATTTAAAGTTTAATCCTTCCATACATAATCTCATTAAGAAGGCCTCAATCTCAAAAAATGTGTATATAAATTCATGCAAATAAAAACAATATACCACATTTAAAAAAAATAATGTCTACACATCATTTATCACTTGAACAAGACAACAATATAACTATAATTACCCTTACCATTATCTCAATTAAATTTTAGCTTAATTAAAATAAACATTAATTAAAACATCATGCAATTGGAATTATTGATCCCCAAATAATCCATACAATTTAAATCAAATAATAATCATATAAATAAACTACTACATAGTACTTATATTTTAAATTTTAAATATAAATATAAGTAACTATACAAAATTTCCATGCATCTAAATAATTAAATCAAAACCCAACTTTTAACACAAAAGGAAATACCATTTTCCAATAATAAGATGCCCTTAAAATAAATTAACCTACCAAAACATAATAAACAAAACAAACTTTAGTTATAATATATTCTCTACTAAAAAAATAAACCATACAAACAAATTTTAATTTAATATTGTTTTTAAAACAATAAACCACACAAACAAATTAACAAATTTTAATTTAATATTTTCTCGGGCCCCACACAGTACGGTGTGTCAGTACCCCTTGGGTACTACCGCACAACAACCCTCCATGGGGGGATTGACGTGCGTCAGTACCATTGGGTACTGTAGCATGACAACCCCCATGGCAAGGATTGTCGTGCGACAGTACCCTCAGGTACTGCCGCAAGGCAGCCCCCTAAGGGGGATTGTCGTGTGACAGTACCCTTAGGTACTACTGCACGATAGCCACCCCCATTGGGTGTCGTGTGGGGTTTGGGGGGGATTAATGCCCCTCCAACCTTTTTATTAATTTTTTTTTCTCATTTAAATTTTCTTTAATAATATATATATATATATTTTTTAAAAGAACAAATACAACCCATAAAATTTGCCTTTATCTTTTACATTAAAATCTTGCAAATACATATTGAAACAAAACATGCATATATATACATATTATTATATTTTTTTTTCTTTTTACAGAATTAATTGTATAATAAATGGAAAAATTAGATCAATAACCAAGCATTCCCAAGGTATAAATTAGGGCTATATATCAAACCTTCACATATTTTCCAAACCTAGGATTTTTTAAATGGACCAATTTCCATAGAAAACCTAATTATTAATAACTTAACCAGAATTTCACAAACTTCAAACCTTAATAAAATCTATTCTAGAATTTGAAACAAAGAATATACGCAACAAGGATTCTTATGCAATCAGTTTCAGAATTTGGAGAGAGAGAGAGAGAGAGAGAGAGAGAGAGAGAGAGAGAGAGAGAGAGAGAGAGAGAGAGAGAGAGAGAGAGAGAGAGAGAGAGAGAGAGAATTTTTAGAATAAAATTTCAATCATGATAACCAACATGCACAAAGAAGACAGTCCTTCTAGAGTTCAAAACAACATAACCATAAAGAGAATTAAACCCTACCTCCAACACCGAAGAATATATTCAAACGAAGACCAGATCTGAAGACAAAATCCCAAAACTTTGAAGCTTTCCAAAATCGAATTCTCCACCAAAATCCTTCAACTTGCCTGCCAAAATTCCTCAACCTCTGTCTCCTCAAAATTATGGCCAAATCTCCAACATGTAGGAATTCCCATTCCACATGCTAGGGTTTGGAACTCAACTCCCCAAAAAGGCTTTGCATAAATTTAGACTTTGATTTGCAGTTCAATTTTAGTTGAACTCAAGTCTGTCCTCCACTTTGCCCTTTGTTGAAAACACTTAACCGCAATTTAACTAATACCTTTAATTTAATTTAATCAATTTCGATTGTGCAACTTAATGCATTCTATTAATTAAAAATAAAACATTTAATCTAAAATAATTTCCACATGCTAAATTAATTCTTAAATTAATAAATACATTTCAATTGAACAAAGGTTAAATTTACAATTAAATAATTCTAAGGTGAAGATATTTAATTAATTCTCATTAATTAAATACTCCTACCACATAATAAACTAAACTTAACAATTGCATTTAATTAATTCAATTAATTAAATAATCTCTCATAGCTAAAAATAGCAAAAATTCAATTTATTAAAATTGCACTATTTAGTCAAATTAAATAATCTAAATATAGAAAACACCCCAACCACCAAAAATCAAAAGAACTGAAAAGACCGAAAGACCCACATTCATACTTAAGAACATGGATATAAACTCACGTCAATTGGATGAGTTTAGAAAGGGTAGGAATAACATAATCTTGTCCACTATTTCAGGACAATAATATGGCTTAGGTTAGGATTTGGATATGTGTTATCTCCCCTTTCTTACCATTTGAGATATTGCGATAGGGCACACTCATCTTGACAATTCAGGGAAGTCGATGTCCGGTACCTGCAAACCTGCATACAAAACCGACATGTACATATATATATAAATATATAACAGACAATGGTGGGGATCGGCCGATTGTGTGGATCTCGCAAGCAAGTAACTATGACTCTGTCCCTCAACCACATCAGGCACGTCAAAAAAAATATAAAATAAACACATCAACCATACACATGCAAATGGGGTTAGTAAAACCATAAGCTTCAATTATTTCCTAACATATAATCTAACATCCTAAAATAGCTATAACATATAGAAAATCAGACTATGGGAGGGGCACTACACAAAATATAATTCTAAAATTAGATCCATGTACCTTTTTCCCTTATGTTTCAAGTCCATGGTGACTAGATTACTCTTATGCATTTATGAGTGCGTAAGATGACATATTTTTGCATAAAAGTTGATAAATAGCCTTATTCTTAATATATATTCTTTCATTTCCTATTCATTCACTTATATAGTTTCAATTCTACACACCCAATCAATTATGTAGCTAAAGATCTAAACCAAAACAAAGCATAGTTGAAATTACAAATTTTAAGACAGTCTTACCAAAACCCTAATTCCAAATACATTAACAAACCAATTCCTAACATCTTTGAAAACACATTCCAACATCAAAATTCAAATAAAATATTACATTTAATTTATTTAAAGTCTATTGACTTAATTCCACATTTCCTATTCCAATCTCAAACTCTCGAATCTTAAAATTCAGTACCATTATTTAACTACTTCCCCTAACTAAAAACATTTTATTTTTACGCTGTAGGCATTTCCATTTTGGAAAGCCTCGACCTGATTTTTCCATCTAACGAAGGATAATGTCGTAGAGGAGCATGATGACCATAGAAACAATATGATCTGTTTGTTTCTTCTCGGACACTTTACACGTATTTGGTAATGCACGAAATTTGAAACCCTATCTCCAGTCCCTCACAAAGATGGAGTTCCTCGAAGTTGTTGTTGTGAACGGTTTCAGGGAGGTGTTCCATTCTCCACCGGGATACTCACCCACTTGAAACAACTCTACCTAGAGAACAACAACCTAATTGAAATCACTTGGAAATCTCACTCAGCTTCAGAATCTATCACTTAATGGAAACCGCTTAGGAGGCAAAATCCCGAACAAAATTGACAAGCTCCGGGAGGTGATCCAGCTAAACTTGGGAAAGAATCACTCGACGAGACAAATTCTGGCATCAGTATAGAAGCTCTAGAGCCTGCAGTTCCTAGATTTCAACAATAATTTTTTATCTAGTTCTTTTCCGCCATTTCTTAGATCCCTGCAAAGCTTGACATTTGTGGACTTCTCCAGTAACAATATGATGGGCCCAAAATTTTGACAACTTTAGGGAATCTGTCAAATGCTTTGATGTTCTCTCTGGCGCGGAACATGGGGAATTATTTGTTGAGTATTGGTTTTTCTATTGTACATCCAGTTTGTAAATTGTCTTAAATTGAGCTTTTGTCACATTTCTTCCATTCAAGTGACAAAGTGGGAAGGCATATTTTTCAGAATTGCTGCTTAAAATAATAAAAAATAAATAAATATAAACACAATGATTCTAGTGTCTAAATTTTTTGTAGATAATTCTGCAGGAAATACAATGTTATAAATAATTTGTAGATCTCTAAGATCATGAAAAGAGCTTAGCATATTAAGTGCTATTCTTTTGTAAGAAAATCATAATTTAATCTTTTCTTGAAACTTTAAATTTCTCGAGGAGCTATTACTTGAAATGATACTTCTGTGTGCAAAATTTTATTGATAGGTAAGAATAATTCAGTGCAATTTTTTCCTGTGGAGATTGTTCTTTTAATATATTCATATATTTTGACCTTTTTAGCTCATAAACTTGCTTTCCATTTTATATTTATGAAAACAATAAAATAGCACCATAATAGGTATTTTTTCACCATGTCAGTATTCTCTTCTAACTATTTAATTCTGCTAATTTAATATATATTTACTAGAGGGTATGTAAATAGAGTGCAATGGTAGGAAATGCACGATATAGAAAGAGCATCATTTATCCTTGTCAACCCATTAGTTAGAGGCCCTCTGTCCCAAATTGGATTCATAATTTGTTTAATGCACCATATATTTGAATACACTTAGTAGTTTTGGTGCAAAAATATGCAAAACCACCATGTTGTAAATTATGACGAGTTTGATCTCAAGCATATATCTTGGGGGTATTATGTTGGGCACTTCCATCATATAGTTATGACTTACTTTTGTCAAAGCTACATGTTACTATAATTTTTACTCCATATTGTTGTGTCAAAATTATTTGGAAGTGCAAGCAAGTTTTTGTATTTTTTTTGGTAAATGTTAAACTTTTTTAACAATTATATTTTATGTTTGTGGAACTTGATTATGTGCAATTTTTTGAGTAAAAAATTTATTTCAAATATTATGTAACTATGGTTATATCATTTTGAAGCGACACCTTTTGATTTCAATCTATTTTACTTCACCCTTCATATATTTGTTTATATGAAAGTTAAGTCTAAAGTAGTAATGATAGAAAATGAGTAGCATGGATGGAAATGCACAGTAAAGAGCCTCACACTTCACCCGTCATATATTTGTTTCTCTCTAGTCATTGTCTGAACACTCTTTTGTATGGGTGTATTTCTTGTTTAAAATAAAGTTGTGCCAGACTAACCCAAAATGCTTAGCACTAGATATTGGAATGGGAAAAGAGAAAAATAGGTCACCACACGTGGAAAGGGGTGGAATTAATGTTCAAAGTATATGGCGAGGGTTAAGCATGCAAGATGATTGCATCCTCTTGAACCGTCATATCTATTTTGTACCAAAATTTTTCACCTTTCTACTCATGGGATGTATGTTTCTATCCCATTATATCTATGCCACTCTTTTGAGATATGACAATGTTGCGCATTCCATCAATATTAAAATAGACAGACAACACTCAACTTGAAACATCATTTATTGGACCCACTTGCCAATGTGAGTAGCCTTACATTTCAAAGAATTTTTGGGATGTTGGAAAGCCCTAGAATACACTAAACTATTAGAAGTTCCCCTTTTCCATTCAATTATAACGTATGTCATTAGTGGTGATTTCTTTTAGGTTTATTAAGCCAAATGTGACTACAAGCAAAATCATAGTTCATCGTAACATTTTATTACCCTTAAAAATAGAAACCCAAATTAAAATTTAATTTTTAAAAATTATTAAATTATGACAATATTCACATTGTTCAAAATTTAAAATGTCACATTTTAAATAAAGATTTAATCAATTAAAAAGTAGGCTTATAAAAAAATTGATTTGATAAAACTAATATTAAATAAATTATTTTAAAAGATACAATTATTAGTAAATTATCATTGGTATTTATATTTATTCTGAGAATAATATTTTATATCTTCTTCATAAAATTGAGAGATAAAGATAGAGATAGGGAGTTAGAAATATGGTGTATGTGTGTGTGTATGCTATCTCTTTTCTATTGAGAGAGAGGGGGGTGACAAGCTATCACTTTTCTATTAAGATAATTTTTCAGATAATTAATAATACAAGTATTGTTTGTCAGATTCAGTTCAATCCAAAGTCTATAAATGGTGCAACGCAATGTGATTTTAGATTCATTCTTTTTTTATTAAAAAAACACCTATTTTTTTATTGATAAATAGTTTAAACAATATATTCCAAAGTCTATAAATGGTGCAACGTAATGTGATTTTAGATTCTTTTTATTTTATTTTTTAAAAGCACCAATTTTTGAGTGATAGATAGTATAAATAATATATTTTGTTTACAAAGTATTAATTATAATTAACAATAAACTTACATTTAGTTTATAAATAAACAAATTACAATACACTTATACAATGTTTCTATTCAAAATGATTATTTTTACATATAATATTGCCTCCAAAATACGAATACATTTTTGCCTCTTCCAAAATTAAAATGACGTACTCATTGCACACCAAGGTCCAATTGCTAGTCAATACTACATTCTAGTACCCAAATTTACAAATGCCATTAATTTTCTTTCCCTTGGGAGGCACATGATTGTAATTTGTATGGAGCGTGCACTTAATAAGTGTGTGATCTACACTTAGAAATTTAGTGGCCCAAGTTTGATCGAAGTACAATACACTCAAAGGCGATGAGAGACAACAAGTTGTGGGTCATTATCAAGCTAATGAATGCAACTTCCCATTAGAGCGTGACCAACTAAACATGGGATCAACGTCTCTTTCATATTCCACCTTTTCTCCTTTCGAAAGGCCAACCGTAACATAAATATCAGCACACATGCCAATATATAATATTAAATAATACATATAAAACATGTTGTATTACTATTCATCAAATTGCCTTACACCTACTATCTAGTAAGATAGCATTTTCTAGACAAATGGAAATTGGATTCCCACTTAATGGCTCAAAAATCAATTCCATTCCTCATCTCGTAAGCTCCACGTCACCATACTACGTTATCAAACTTTTAATGGCATATCCCATGCCAACGATGAAAACTTAACATCAAAGAATTTTGCCCTCACTTGCCCTCTGTACATAAGGAGAAAAGGACATTCCTTGATATTTTGCCCTACTATTCTAATGATATTTTTTCCACGTCGACCATTGACTGAAGTAGTTAAGGACAATGATGAATACATCCTTTCGGGGATGACAAGGTCTGGGACAAAATTGCCTTCACGTTATGTTCACATTGGCACTAAATTTAGAGGAAGTATGTAAGATATTACTTAAATTTGTGGCAAGGTAGGTTTTTTTTGTTTTTTAATCAATTGTTTAGGAAAAAGATACAATTTTAAATGATTTTTTTTCCCCCTTGATTAAATGTCTTCTTTCCTATGGAGATTTATTGATGAGGGGTAGGCAAAGCTAACTTGGACTATGATGAATAGTAAAGTGAATTAATAAGGAGATAATGAACTCCAAGCTAAGCTTTCTCATTCAAAAGGTGCTAGATTGATCTCCTACTCAAGGATGATAAAACCTCAAGCAATAAAGACTAGTTATGATGCCAAAAAGGTATAAGATCAAGAGGTCTAAAGACAACTAAAGATCAAGTTTGGTTGAAAAATGAAGATGATTAGCAATGGAAATGTGAAGAGTGTGACTAAAACTTTGACTGAAATGAAAGTGTGGGAATAGATTTTAACTCCAAGATACTAAAAATGTAAATCTTTTTAGGTGTTTTTATTGTGTTTCAAGTTTATTAGTCTAAGTTATACCAACATGTGATTGATAAAATTGGCAAGAAGTTCATTTAGTAGATCACAAAGTACTTTCACTTGCAAGCAATTCCAAATTTGTTCTAAAGTTCTCACAACTATACATGTTTATTGCTATTCATACTTGGTTGCCTCCAAAGTAATAATGTAAGATTGACAAGCTTTTGCAAGACTTCCTCGAGGCCAACTCTAACTATAATAATTTTTTTTACTATTACTTAGGTCATTTGTTGGATATTAAGGTATTATCATGTGTGAAGGTCTTTTGTTGGGATTAATGATGTTAACAAGCAAGGTATTACCTTATGTGCTAAATTAGTTCTCAAAGTTTGTAATAAAGAAACATGGAAAAACCTATTTTATAATTGCATTGCTTTTGGTTTTATTTTAGGGTATCCGTCTCATATTGGCCTCCTCTTACAACTTTGTGTATGTCTATAAAAATTAATAGAACTTTTGTGGTGAAGAGTCTATGATAGCTTTTGGAATTTATCAAGGCAAAGATGCAATAAAATGTGGATGAGCCTTGATGTGGTTTTCATATAAAATATATTCTATCTAGTGGTTGTTGAACATCATTTTTACATGATGTAAGAGTACATAGATGAGATTCAAATCCCTCTCTTGAAAGAATGACGAAAGTCACTCTCAAGGTTCTCTATTGTCGGGTCACAACCGTAGTAAAGTTTAGTTGAATATTATGTGATTACACAAGGAAGATTTTGTTGGTTCAAACACTTCAAGGCTGGAAACAAACAACTTGATAACTTTTTTTGATTGATTTTATGAAAACGTAAATATGCATGCAATTGAATTCTAACTATTTTAGCTTCTATGATGATAACTAAATTCTAACCATGAATTTCCAAAAAAGTGCAAAAGATTAAGGTAACGAGAATTTCAAAGCAAATTAGTGGAATGAAATCTAACGAACACCAACCATAAGAAATTATTACTTGCATATAAAATAATGGATTTGATCGAGAAAAACCGCGATAACATAAATAAGATAACTCATAATTCATGTTATGCAGATGTAATCTTCAAGGAAATTTCAAAACATAATAATTTTTAGAATTCATCAGAATCACAAAGTCATACCAGACATGCACACATGTGAGGCGAATTCTTCCTCACGCACAAATAATTAGATCATCTCCATTGATTCACCACAACAAGTAGAAGAAATCACATATAACACCAACTAATTTAATCGCAAGAAATTTAATAGAAAAATACACGTTTGACTCTTGAAATTGAAAATAAATTCTCAAATTCGCGAAAATGGCAGAGAATTCACACCACGATTGCAACACATAATGTAATAGTATTCCATTGAAAACAATCCAACCCTTATTATAATGTCCTGATGAGTTTATATAGTTTTTACAACTCAAAATTATGAATCTCGTTGCTAGGTGTTCTGGGCATCTATTTTGGGTGAAATAAAAAGAGAACTCTACTTTAACTACTCCTAACTCAAGCTTCTACATGCTAACTTCGATTTCCAACCATTAAAACTTAGAAAATATGCATTTTTGAAGCAAAAATGTTCCCTAAAATTCTGGGTGAACTAGAGTTTAATTGCTGCAAACTTTTGGACACCTCCAATCAAATTTATTGACCATTTGAATGCATGAAAATACATGAAATAAATATTGTAGGTATGGTTCAACCATGAAACACCATACAATTACCAAAAATAACCTCCCCAATGAAAATCAAACTTTGAAAATTCAGCTCTGCATGTAAAAATTAAATTTGAACATTTTTCTATCTTTTCTCTTTTTCCCTCTTTCCTTGGCTGTGATTGGAATTGAATGAAAGAATTAAAGAATGTGAAAGAATTATGAATACAAAAGAATATCAATGCAACTGCAATATATCTAGAAAATCTTGGTAGAAATTTTCAATAGCGACATTCACTTCATCAAAATCTAGAAGCTTCATAAACACCAAGTGAGTTTGTTGATTCTTTTGGAAGCTCTTCATCTATATCCATGCCCTTAGAAATGGTTCTATCTCCTCCGTAATCTCTCTCATTCTCTCCTTTGCTACATACATCCACTCAACATCTTCTTTTGAATTCATGCTTGCCAACATTCCTTGGAACTACTATATAATATTGTTGATGGATTATGTTTTTTCTTTGTTTTCATCTTGATACAACTTGTAATCAAGAGAATCATTAAATTCCTCAACTTTCTACACCTAGGGCATCACTGCTTCTTTCTTATCCTCGATTAGTTCTTTCCTTTTATTGTATTATTTGATGGCGATCTTGATGGCTATGATCCAACCGTCTAGTTTATCAAATTCTCCATCTTCAAACACCACTACCTCATTCAATTTATCTACACCTTGCTTCTTCATATGTCTTAGATCAATTAGAATGCTACCCTATATTTCTACATTTATTTCAATGCTTCCTCCCCCCTTTGAAACCATATAAATTAGGGTAGTAACCTCCTTTTAAATAATATGGAAATGGGTTAAAATAATGCAAATGGTCTCTTTACCGAATTTCTCTAACCCTTCTTTCTAGTCTACACAGGCCTTGAAAAATGGGGTTTCCTGCAAAGGGGTTGCTTTCTTTTCTAACGATGCCTATAATGTTGCCTCTATATTATTAGAATCAATGGGACCCACCAACTATTCAATATAATCTTTCAAGACTTTATTATACTCTGCGAGATTATTTAATTCGGTCTCATCTTGGTGCATATGCTTGAATAATGAAGTGATGCCCAATGCTACCAAGGTTTTTCCTCCTTCCCATTTCAACACCCTCGGGTCTACCTCCTCCATTAATAAATCTTCAGGAGTAACATCCTCTGTAACCTTATTTAGGAGTAGGACAACAATTTGTGCTTTTCGGTGCCCTCTTCTATCCTCTGTTACATATGAGATTCTATGGGATTTTTTGGAACTAGATTCCCCTATGTGGAATGCTTGATTAATCTGTGAAAAGTCCAGAGCATCCAACTATGTATAAGTTCTCTTGTGGGGCTGAATTTCCTTAGCAAACCAAGTTGGTTTAGTGTTTGCAGAGAGAGGTTGAAAATGCTCCAACTGGAATGTCACTATTGATTCTTCCCTACTCTCTTCTTCTTGTTTTCCCTCAGATTATTCTTTTGATGGGGTGGTGACTCTATGTTAAAAGGAAGTGGGAGAAGCAGGTTCCTCCATTTTCTATTCCATGGTTTGATTCTTTTCTTGTGCTGAGTCATTGCCCATATGCTCCTCAGTTTTTTGTTCACCTATAGCTGCCTCTTGTTGTGCACTTGTGATTCCTTCATCAACCTTCTCTTGGTAACCTGCCCTTTGTTTCATCTCTATGTCCTAATTTACTTAAACTTCTATCTCCAGAGGGACTTTTACTTCTATCTTTAGAGGGACTTCTTCTAAAGGGATATTGTCATGTACACTTTCGTCTCCACCTTTATTACCAATAGTTTTATGCAAGGAGATGTTCTTTATACCCAAGTCAAATTTGGGCTCCTGAGACGATTCCTTGAAATTGGGCATGGTCTTAAAATATGATATATTAAATTCATCTAGCCCTAAGGGATCATCTTTCTCCTTTTCTTGTTCAACCGCTAAGTCCGATTCTAAGTTTACTACTTGTAAAGTTAGCTGACTTGCACCTTGCTAAGGAGGATTTTAATTATCCTTCAAAGAAGGGTCTCCCAGGTTGAGCCTTCTAGTTGTTGTAGTTGTGGACCTTGTCCTTCTAACCAATGGTACTTCTTCTTCCTCTAATTATTCCCCTTCTTCTAATGTTTCTAAAGTAGAAGCTTCTACAAAAGGTTTCTTCAACAGTCTTTACTCTTTTGTATACCTTCTTGGAAGGTTCTCCAGGCTCTTGTCTTTGTCACTTTAATTTTGAAGGGTTTTACCCTTTTTTGCCCTGAAGAGGAAGGAACATCTTTTAAAGAGGAAGGAATATTTGTTGTAGGTGCTTGGGGCTTTCCCTGAAGGAGACGATGCAGGAGCTGAATGTACTGGTGGTGTCTAAGTGGTAGGAGATGCAGTTGAAAATCTCTTTTTGTCTTTGGATTTCTGTTTCTTCAAAACCTTAGGGGGGTATTGTTTAGCTACCTCTTTGGTGTGACCAGTAACCTCCTTTGGAGAAGGGGATGTTTTCTTGAAAATACAAACATTCACCTTATTCCCCTTCCTTTTCTCCACTTTGGTCGGTGGGTTCACCTTCAGTTTCATAGGTACTAGCTCTATAGGACATGGCCTGTGTATCTAATCCAATGTATATCGAACCACATGCCTAGTCCTGTGTTAAATATCCTCAAACTCTGGGGAAGCTATTTTTGCATTCAAAATTGGTTGGACATACACCTTATCTCTATTATACAATGGTATTAAAACATCCTCCAAATCTTTGTCCCATAATTTATTAGGAATGCAAAGTTCAAGAGCATATTGTGAAAGGTCCAGAATCATCTTGCAATAATCTCTGATTCTAAACTTGTAGCCATCCACATAATTTTCCCAATGATCTTTGTGATGCAGGAGCATCCTGGGATAGTTGGAAATCCTATATCGACCAAAAATATGTTTGTGTTTGGTTTTGGATTTCTATGTATCTCGGTTGGAGACCTGAGATTCTCAGTCTCTTTGTGTTACTTCTTGGTTGGAAGTTGTTTGGCTTCATCGATGGAGCTCGGTGGCTGGTGGTCACTTCGGTGGTAGTTCTCAGTTGGAAGTTGTTTGGCTTCACTAATGGAGCTTGTTGACTCGGTGTATTTGTTTCTCGGTGATATGTTGCTGACGAACTCAGTGACTTAGTGTGTTGGGTGCTTTTTTATCGACTGAGCCTCGGTGTTATGTTACCGACTAGTATTGGAGCTTGGTGCTCTTGTTGACCGACTTGCTTGTTTGGATGAATTGACTTGGCTGATTGGTGAATTTAGTTTGGGTCACATTCCTCAAGTTTTTAATTGACCATTGGACATGTGGGGACCTAAATTTGGCATGTTACATTCTTCTATGTGGATCTAATGACCATTTGAAGGCTGTCGTGAAGAAATATATTTTGTAAAGGCTATGTTGAGAGTCGACTAATGCTTTATAATTAATTATGTTGTAAAGCCAACTTGTGGCTGAGTAGTATATAAGGAGGGTATGGGTAGTTATTTAGGGCATCATCAGGTGTGTGATCAAATAAGATCATATAGAAGAACTGATGATTGTAATAGTAGAACTATTAGCTTTTGTGTGCTTTGAGACAAGGAGATTGCTTGGTGGCTTGTGAGCATAAGTTTAGATCCACCTTGGAGTTCTACCAGTTCCTATGGTTGTGTAGATCTATGCTAGCTAGGTGATTGTTGATCCTACAAGATCTATATTATATTTGCTGATGTTATTGGCCATAATCGAGAAGTCCTTAAAACTCAGCATGTTGAATGTAATGCTCAGTTATTGATGAATACAAGCTGAATTCTATTTATATCTTGTTGTTTCTATGAATTTATGTTGTGTTGGTGTTGGATGCAAGGTTTGGACTGTCCATTCTTGGATCCTCCATCCTTGGATTACGTCAAGTGGTATTAGAGAAAAGTTTGATCTTGTTGGGAAGAAGTTGACCTTGTTGAGCCGAAGCTTGATTGGGTTGATCTGTGTAAAAGATGAGTTTCCTTCAGAGATCCATGTTGCAGATCTGTGTCCATGGACTTGTGAAATCCTGTCAGATTGTTTGTGCAAGGTAGAAGGTTGTGATTTGACTTGTATAAAGTTCAGAGGTTGTCATAAGGTGGTTAGTGTAGGGTTTATTGCATAGGGTTTTAAAAAATCTTTGGAGATGCCTCCGAGAAGATTAGACCCTAGGGCGATTGAAGATCTCTTTGATGTTGTGGAAACGAGGGTAACAAAGAAATTGAAATCAGATGTTAGATATGAGATGATGTTGATGAAAAATGAAATGGTCACCGAGACTATGAGGGCTATTGATGGTATGTTGGGGAATCTTGAAACTGATGATGGTTATGAGGAATCTGTTGAAGACTTTGAAGCTGCTGGATCTAGTGGTGATGACAGAGTTGATCGGATGGATAGATCTAGTGGAGATAGAATTGAATGTTTGCAAAGACCTAGAGCTTGATTGAGTACATCTTACCGAATGGAGGTTTCTAATTTCTTAGGTACATTGAGACCCGAGGACCCGATTGATTGGATCGATGAGTTGGAAGGTTACTTTGAGCTAGAAGACATTGAAGATCCTCTTAGAGTGAGGTTAGCACAGACAAAATTTAAAGGACATGCTACATTATGGTGAAAAGAATTACAGAGAGACAAAGAGGAAGAAGGTGAAATAAAGATCAATCAGTGGAGGTTGATGGTGGAAAAATTGAAAGCTAAATTCATCACTGCCGACTATGAACTTGAGTTGTTTATGAAATTGCAGAATCTAAAACAGAAGGAAATGATTGTGGAAGATTAAACCGAGGAGTTTTATAAGTTAACAATTTGGTCTGGGCATAGAGAACTTTCTAAAGGAAAGGTGGCAAGGTATGTAAATGCTTTGAAATTCAATATCCAGGATGAGATTGGTATGTTGAAGATTGGTTCAGTAGAGGATGCTTATCAATATTCCCTGAAAGCATAAGAGAAGCTGAAAAGAATAAATCATGGTAATTCCCGAGGGAAGGAAAAGCAAGAAAAGTTGGTGAAAGAAAAACCAAAATCTGAAGATGGACCAAAACCCGTTGAACCAAGGAGAATAACAGATAGAGGTGGATTCAAGGGTACTTTTTATAATTGTGGTGAAGAAGGACATTGATCATTTGAATGTTCCCATGCAGATAAGAAACTCAATAATAGTAGGAATGTTGTGGTGAATGAGAACATACAGAATGAACTCGAGGTGGAGTTAGAAAACTTGCTGGTACAAAGAACATTGCTTGGTGCTAAGGTGGAACCTTGTCACATGAGGAATTTGTTCAGATTTCGGTGCAAGTTAGGAGGTAAACTTTAAAATGTGATTATGGATAGTGGAAGTACTGATAACCTTGTTGCTGAGGAGATGGCTCAGAAACTTGGTTTGAAGAGGGTGAGACATCCTTATCCTCATAAGATTAGTTGGGTGCAAGATGAATATGCTTTAGAGGTAAGGGAGCAATGTTTTGTTGATTTTTAGATTGGACAGTATGTTGATAAAGCACGTTAAGTGATATTATGGACATGAGTTCTTGTCACATATTGCTTGGTAGACCTTGGTAGTATGATTATAAGGTTGTACATGATTGTATCAAGAATGTATTTTTTGTTGACAGGTGGGTAAGTGCACAAAGATGGGGGACCAAAAATATGCCACTTTTCTTTTTGGCCCCCCATCACGCATAGTGCACACACACTAAAGGGTGTGCACCCTATGGCTTGGGTTGCCCAAGCCTTAGGCTTGGGCAATCCAAACCAAAGTGCGTGCGCCCTATACGGTGCACATGCTTTGGAAAACACTTTTTTAGTGTTTTTCAAAGGGCATACGCCCTATAGGGTGCATGCCCTTTGAAAAAACCTTCTTAAAGCTTGTTGCATGGGTTTGAAAGCTCATTTTTCTTTCTCAAACCCATGTTTTCAGCTAAGAAGGGATTCTAAAGTGCGCACACACTGTTATTTTGGCTCGTGAACTAATTATTTTTGTTCATCCATCCATCAAATGGCTCCACGACATTGTCAAGTTTGATCTGGAAGAAGAGGTAAGTGTTTTGATAGCCCATGCCTCTTATTTGTTTTAAAATTTCAGTTTTGTTGCAATTTGTTTTGTTAAAATTTGTTTTTGTTTAAATTTATTTTGTTTAAATTTATTTTTGTTAAAATTTGTTGTGTAATGAAGATTTTAAAATGTAGTTTTTTTAATTTCCAGGAAGAAATAATCTCCCTCAACCAAACTCTCCACCAAACCCTCCACCAAACTCTCCGTCTCCTCATGAAGAACCAAATGAAGAACCGAATAAAGAAACAAATGAAGAAAATGAACCTCAATTGCCTCCACCAATCGAGAAATCTCCTCCTGGAACATAACAAAATTTGATGAACCAAATTGAAAGATGGCAAAAAGAATTAGAATCTTTAATTAATAGGTTAAAAGATTCTAGTGGTACAAATCCCGGAAGGGAAAGACTTGCAAAATCATTGGAAGCAATCTTGACTCACATAAGCGCGGTTAGTGGCCAAATTAATTTATGGCGGGATAAAAGAGAAGAACAAAAATAATATTATGCAAATAAATTATCTTATGCGGACATAAAAAAGAAAAAAATCACAAAAGATGACATTTTCCAGCTATTTAAAAAACCAAGGGACACAAATACTCTTAGAACTACAACAAGGAGGTTCCCAATTCATTGGTGCGTAAATGAAGACATTAAAAACAATTTTTGGGAGAGATGGTGGATGGTCTTTGATTCGCCTCCTTGTAACAATCATGAGGTTCCTATATATTTCTTGAGGAAACTCTATTGCGAGTTTGTACTCAAGGAGGTGCCAAATTATTTTGACATTCTGGATTCTCAGGGTAGAGGAGGGGGGTCATCATTTGATCGAGAGGGGGCACATCATGACCCTAACACACCTAGGGCTGCTATTGGCAAGCCACAAGTGGATCATGTTAGTATTTCTTCAGTTGTGAAGGAACATGTAGAGGCAGACACACTAGGCACGATTAGTGCTCTGACATAGACTCTCATTCAGTGTGCCACTCCTTTAGTTGAGGGTGACTATGGTCAATCCTCGAGGGGGCATGTCTGTTGGTCATGTGGATGCTTGTGCACATTTGGTACTGGCGAGAGAGAGGAAGAGGATTCTGGCATGATGACTGATAGCTTTCTAAATATGACATTTGGTATTGACACATAGGTAAATATTTCCAAGCTCATTAAATTGCTTTGATCATATTTCATTTATAAAAGAATAACTATTTAATTTAGTATCTATTGTTTATGATGAAAATTCAAGGCAAGAGTGTCAGTGGCGGTCGCGGTGGCAGTGGAAGTGGCAATGATCCTAATGTCCCCTTTTACACATCGTCGTCAATTCCACAAGTATGTATAGAATAAAACATTTTAATTAACATATTTGATTATTATGTAATTATATGAATAATTGTATCATAACTTATTGTGCATGTGCATTAGATGTGCACTGGTGGACCATCGACGTTCACAACAGACAACGAAGGGCATTATGCAACTTTCCTTGAGGTATTTTTATTTGCATATTAATTTGATTTGCTTGATTATATTTAATTAATGAATGAATGACTAAATTACTAGACAAATTATGATTAAAATCCAGAGGCACGATGATTACATTCTTTCACCTGGGTTTGTGAGGTCACCATTGAGTCCACAGGTATATATGTAATAATGCATTATAATTAACATGTTAGTAGTACATTCTTATATGAATGGTTATCTTATAATTTTCCATGTACATGTGTACTAGTTGAATGTTGGAGCTTCGACTTTGACACCGCACACAGGAGGACACGGTGGAACCTTCATGGAGGTATCATTTACTCATTAGTAGGGTTGTAAAAAATATATGTAATCTTGATAATTGCATAATACTTTTTTTGTTTCATTTTCAGCTTTTGACATCAGAGACTCCTCCTTCTGTCCATGATACTTTGGATCGTGGAGTAGCTGCAGCAGTAGCTAGTTCTGAAGCATCGACTGAGGTATGAAAGAGATCACTTAACTTTAATTGTTATTTTAATAGTTTGTATTGAATTTTATAATGATATTCATGTATGTATTTTAATTATTATTTTGATCATTGTTGTAGGGACTTATTACTCCAGATCACCAGCATGCGCCTTCGGTGGATGAACATAGTGACTATTTGCTAGTGGTAAGCGAATATTCAATTTTATGTCATTGTATAATTCAATTTTGATGTATATTAGTTATCTCTATCTAAATTTTTGTTTTATCAGGTCGAGCTACAGAAGATTCTAGACAGGAGGACGAGTGAGCACACTCATAAGACTACAACATCCACTGCATCTCCATCAACACGACGATCAAAGATAGCTTGGGATTTGTTTTCTTCCCCTAGCGGGAAAGGACTAGATTAGGGATATGGATTGTATGCCTATATGGCATTAGTGGACATATTTTTTGTATATTGTATAAGTGATACGTTGTACATCCATTTGGCTTTAAGGAAGCCAGTTTTACTGTATTGAATATATTCAATGTATGACATTATTGGACATATATATTTGGCTTCATGCCCTACAATTTTTTTTTTTTTTTTTAATGTTTTAGGTATGCAATTCATGTGTTTGGTGTATTGATGTATACTAATTTATGTTTATGTGGATGTCTTATGCTTTGTAAATTTTCCATGCCTTATAGTTATGCTTGTATGTTTATCGATGTATGTTTAACTTGCTGACTGTGCTACAAATGCCAGTCACTGTCCTCAATAACAGTCAATTCATTGACTGTAATAATAACAAAAGTAATGAAATGAATGCAAAAATGTATAAATATAATATAAGGCAATATTTCTACGTCACAACCTATCCAAGATCACGTGGAATCAAACATTCATATTCATTGGTGTGTTCCCTGTTCCACAGGACAGTCACAATATAAAGACATGACCTCGAATAGGTGAGGCAACATATGGCAAGGTTGTCATCTATTGAACCTAATACCAGGCCTATTTTGATATGTGGGTACCCTAATGTTGGCAAGAGTTCTTTTATTAATAAGATTACTACGATAGATGTGGATGTGCAACCTTATGCTTTTACAAACTAACTTCTAATTGTCCCCTAACTAACTAATTGTTAATGACAAACACTAGAATACATATTTGCACGCATCCTACTACTTGCCTTGGAGTTGTCAACGTCATTTGAACGAATGTGTGTGCCAAAAAAGGTTGTTAGTAGAATTTATCTAGCCATTCAAACTTGTTGGAACAAATGGTTCGATGCTATGACCGACGGTTGGAAAGATACGCAACGTTGGCCGTTTGAACTGAGGAACACTTTAAGTTCTGACATCGACCGAGATTGTGTTGCCAATTTTAAATAAACTTGAATCTCTAAAAACTAAGACAGGCTTTTGTAGGCCCTGACAACACGGTCCCATATCACCTGATAGATCAATTCTACCTTACACGAGCTCCAAGATATGACCCCACAAAGATTGCTGATTTCATGTTGAAGGGACCTTGAGGGACATTTTGGCACAGAGTCATTGAAGGGGATCGAATGATTGTGCATGGTGAATGAGGTTTCCCATAGCGTTTACCCAACCATTCAAAGCTATTAGAATAGACAATTCGATGCCACGACCAATGGTTGGAAAGATATTGAACGTTGGCCATTTTTCACTGAGGAACAATGTGAGTTCTGACATCGACCGAGAATATGTTGCCAAATATAAATGAACTTGAATATCTGAAAACCAAGATAGGCTATTGTAAGCCTCGACAACACAGTCCCGTAGGACCTGACAGATCCATGCTACCTTACACGAGCTCTGAGATATGACCCTGCAAATATAACTGATTTCATGCATTTGGGACCTTAAGGGACACTTCGGCCTGGAGTTGTCGGCGGGGATCGAATGACTGTGCGTGCTGAATGAGGTTGCCACTAGCGTTTACCTGACCATTCGAAGCTATTGGAATAAACGGTTCATTGCTACGACTAACAGTTGGAAGGATACACAACGTTGGTTGTTTGATGTGAGGAACACTTTGAGTTCTGACATCGACTGAGAATGTGTTGCCGATTTTAAACAAAGTTGAATCTCTAAAAATTGAGATAGGCTTTTGTAGGCCCCGACAACATGGTCCCGTAGCACCTAACGGATTGATTCTACCTCGCATGAGCTCTGAGATATGACCCTACAAATATCATTGATTTCATGCTGAAGGGACCTTGAGGGACACTTCAGCACAGAGTCATTGGCGGGGATCGAACGACTATGAGTAGTGAATGAAGTTTCCCATAGAATTTACCTAACCATTTAGAGCTACTGGAATAGACAGTTTGATGCTATGATCGATGGTTGGAAAGTTATGCAACATTGGCTATTTTCCACTAAGGAACACTGTGAGTTCTGACATCGACCAAGAATATGTTGCCAAATATAAATGAACTTGAATCTCTGAAAATCGAGACAGTCTATTATAGGCCTTAGCAACATGGTCCCGTAGCACTTGATGAATCCATGCTACCTTACACGAGCTCCAAGATATGACCCCACAAAGATCATTGATTTCATGCATTTGGGACCTTGAGGGACAGTTCGGCCTGGAGTCATCAGTGGGGATCAAATGACTGTGCATGCCGAACGAGGTTGCCACTAGCGTTTACCCGACCATTCACAACTATTGGAATAGATGGTTTGTTGCTATGACTAACAGTTGGAAGGATACACAATGTTGGTTGTTTGAACTGAGAAACACTTTGAGTTCTGACATCAATCGAGAATGTGTTGCCAATTTTAAACGAACTTGAATCTCTGAAAACTAAGACAAGCTTTTGTAGGCCCCGACAACATGGTCCTATAGCACCTAACGGATCGATTCTACATCGCATGAGCTTTGAGATATGACCCTGCAAAGATCACCCATTTCATGCTGTTGGGACCTTCAGGGACACTTCGGCACGGAGTCGTTGATGGGGATCCAATGACTGTGTGTGGTGAACGAGGTTGCCACTAGCATTTACCTGACCATTTGGAGCTGTTGGAATAGACAGTTCAATGCTACGACCGATGGTTGGAAAGATACGCAATGTTGGCCGTTTGAACTGAGGAACACTTTAAGTTCTGACATTGACCGAGAATGTGTTGGCGATTTTAAATGAAGTTGAATCTCTGAAAACTGAGATAGGCTTTTGTAGGCCCCGACAACATGGTCCCATAGCACCTGATGGATTGATTCTACCTCACACGAGATTTGAGATATGACCCCACAAAGATCACCCATTTCATACTATTGGGACCTTGAGGGACACTTCGGCACGAAGTTGTCAGCGGGGATCCAACGACTGTGCATGGTGAACAAGGTTTCCACTATCATTTACCCAACCATTCGGAGCTATTGGAATAGATGGTTTGATGCTACGACCGACAGTTGGAAAGATACGCAATGTTGGCCATTTGAACTAAGGAACACTTTGAGTTCTGACATCGACCGAGAATGTGTTACCGATTTTAAACGAACTTGAATCTCTAAAAACTGAGACACAATTTTGTAGGCCCTGACAATACGGTCCCGTAGCACCTGATGGATTGATTCTACCTCGCACGAGCTCCGAAATAGGACCCCGCAAAGATCATTGATTTCATGCTCAAGGGACCTTGAGGGACACTTAGACACAGAGTCGTCGGCAGGGATCCAATGACTGTGCGTGGCGAACAAGGTTGCCACTAGCATTTGCCTGACCATTCGGAGCTATTGGAATAGACGGTTCGATGCTATGACTGACAGTTGGAAAGATACGCAACGTTGGCCATTTGAACTGAGGAACACTTTGAGTTCTGACATCGACCGATAATGTGTTGCCAATTTTAAATGAAGTTGAATCTCTAAAAACCGAGATAGGATTTTGTAGGCCTCGACAACATGGTCTTGTAGCACCTGATGGATTGAATCTACCTGGCATGAGCTCCGAGATATGACCCTACAAAGATCGCCCATTTCATGATGTTGGGACCTTGAGGGACACTTCGACATGGAGTTGTCAGCGGGGATCCAACGACTGTGCATGGTGAATGAGGTTACCACTATCATTTACCTGACCATTCGAAGCTCTTGGAATAGATGGTTCAATGCTACGACTGACGGTTGAAAAGATACACAACATTGGCCGTTTGGACTAAGGAACACTTTGAGTTCTGACATTGACCAAGAATGTGTTGCTGATTTTAAATGAACTTGAATCTCTAAAAAACCAAGACAAGCTTTTGTAGGCCCCGACAACACAGTCTCGTAGCACCTAATGGATTGATTCTACCTCGCATGAGCTTCGAGATATGACCCCACAAAGATCACTAATTTCATGCATTTGGGACCTTGAGGGACACTTCGGCATGGAGTCATCGGCGGAGATCCAACGATTGTGCGTGGTGAATGAGGTTGCCACTAGCATTTACTTGTCCATTCAGATATGTTGGAATAGACGGTTGGAAAGATACGCAATGTTGGCCGTTTGAACTGAGGAAAACTTTGAGTTCTGACATCGACTGAGAATGTGTTGCAGAATTTAAACGAAGTTGAATCTCTAAAAATTGAGACAGGCTTTTGTAGGCCCCAACAACATGGTCCCGTAGGACCTAACAGATTGATTCTACCTTGTACGAGCTCTGAGATATGACTCCACAAAGATCACTGATTTCATGCTGAAGGGACCTTGAGGGACACTTTAGCACAAAGTCGTCAGCGGGGATCCAATGACTGTTCATGGAAAATGAGGTTTCCACTAGTGTTTACTCGGCCATTTGGAGCCTTTGGAACAGACGGTTTGATGCTACGATCGACGGTTGGAAAGATACGCAACGTTGACCATTTGAACTGAGGAACACTTTGAGTTTTGACATTGACCGAGAATGTGTTGCCAATTTTAAACGAAGTTGAATCTCTGAAAATTGAGACATGCTTTTGTAGGCCCCAACAACACAGTCCCATAGCACCTAACAGATTGATTCTACCTCACATGAGCTCCGAGATATGACCCTGCAAAGATTGTTGATTTCATGCTGAAGGGACCTTGAGGGACACTTTGGCACGGAGTCATCAGCGGGGATCGAATGAATGTGCATGGTGAACAAGGTTTGTACTAGCATTTAACCAGCCATTCAGAGCTGTTGGAATAGACAGTTTGATACTACGACCGACGGTTGGAAAGATACGCAACGTTGGCTGTTTGAACTAAGGAACACTTTGAGTTCTGACATTGACCAAGAATGTGTTGTTGATTTTAAACAAAGTTGAATCGCTCAAAACTGAGACAGAATTTTGTAGGCCCCAACAACACGGTCTTGTAGCACCTGACGAAATGATTCTACCTCGTACGAGCTTTGAGATATGACGCCGCAAAGATCGTTGATTTCATGCTGAAGGGACTTTGAGGGACACTTCAGCACAGAGTCATTGGCGGGGATCGAACGAATAGGCATGGAGAATGAAGTGTCAACTAGCTTTTACCCAGTCATTCAGAGCTGTTGGAACAAACGGTTTGATGCTACGACCGACGGTTGAAAAAATATGCAACGTTGGCCATTTGAACTGAGGAACACTTTGAGTTCTGGCATCGACTGAGAATGTGTTCCTGATTTTAAATGAAGTTGAATCTCTCAAAACCGAGACAGACTTTTGTAGGCCCCAACAACATGGTCTCGTAGCACCTGACAGATCAATTCTACCTTGCATGAGCTCTGAGATATGACCCCGCAAATATCACCAATTTCATGCTGAAGGGACCTTGAGGGACACTTCGACATGGAGTCGTCGATGGGGATCCAACGACTGTGCTTGGCGAACGAGGTTGCCACTAGTGTTGACCTGGCCATTTGGAGTTTTTGGAACAGATGGTTCGATGCTATGACCGATGGTTGGAAAGATATGCAACGTTGACCATTTGAACTGAGGAACACTGTGAGTTTTGACATCGACCGAGAATGTGTTGCCAATTTTAAACGAAGTTGAATTTCTAAAAATTGAGACAGGCTTTTGTAGGCCTCGATAACATAGTCTCGTAGCACATAACAGATTGATTCTACCTCGCATGAGCTTCAAGATATGACCCCACAAAGATTGCTGATTTCATGCTGAAGGGACCTTGAGGGACACTTCAGCATGTAGTCATCGGAGGGGATCGAATGACTATGTGTGGCAAACAAGGTTTCTACTAGCGTTTAACTAGCCATTCAGAGTTGTTGGAACAGATGGTTCGATGCTACGACCGACAGTTGGAAAGATACACAACGTTGGCTATTTGAACTGAGGAACACTTTGAGTTTTGACATCGACCGAGAATGTGTTGCTGATTTTAAACAAAGTTGAATCTCTCAAAACTAAGACAAAATTTTGTAGGCCCCAACAACATGGTCTTGTAGCACCCGATGGAATGATTCTACCTCGTACGAGCTTTGAGATATGACCCTGCAAAGATCACCGATTTCATGTTGAAGGGACCTTGAGGGACACTTTAGCACGGAGTCGTTGGCGGGGATCGAAGCACTGTGCATGGCGAATGAAGTGTCAACTAGCGTTTACCTAGTCATTTGGAGTTGTTGGAATAGACGGTTCAATGCTATGACTGATGGTTGGAAAAATACGCAATGTTGGCCGTTTGAACTGAGGAACACTTTAATATCTGGCATCGACCGAGAATGTGTTGCTGATTTTAACCAAAGTTGAATCTCTCAAAACCGAGACAGGCTTTTGTAGGCCCCAACAACACGGTCTCGTAGCACCTGACAAATCGATTCTACCTCGCATGAGCTCTGATATATGACCCCACAAATATCGCTGATTTCATGTTGAAGTGGCCTTGAGGGACACTTCGACATGGAGTCGTCGGTGGGGATCAAACGATGGTGTGTGCTGAACGAGGTTGCAAATAGAGTTTACCTGGCCATTCAAAGTTGTTGGAATAGACATATCGATGCTACGACCGACGATTGGAAAGATACACAACGTTGGCCGTTTGAACTGAGGAACACTGTAAGTTCTAACATCGACCGAGAATGTGTTGCCGATTTTAAACGAACTTGAATCTCTGAAAATCAAGACATGATTTTGTAGGCCTTGGCAACACGGTCCCGTAGCACTTGATGGATTGATTCTACCTCACATGAGTTCTGAGATATGACCCCACAAAGATCATCGATTTCATGCTGAAAGGACCTTGAGGGACACTTCAGCACAGAGTCGTCGGCGGGGATCAAACAACTGTGTGTGTCGAATGAGGTTTCCACTAGCATTTACCCAACCATTCAGAGCTATTGGAATAGATGGTTTGATGCTACGACCGACGGTTGGAAAGATACACAACATTGGCCATTTGAACTGAGGAACACTTTGAGTTTTGATAGCGACCGAGAATGTGTTGCCGATTTTAAATGAACTTGAATCTCTAAAAACTGAGATAGGATTTTGTAGACCCTGACAACATGGTCTTGTAGCACTTGACGGATTGATTCTACCTCGCATGAGCTCTGAGATATGACCCCGCAAAGATTGCCAATTTCATGCTGAAGGGACCTTGAGGGACACTTCAGCACAGAGTCGTCGACGGGGATCGAAAGACTGTGTGTGCCAAACGAAGTTGCCACTAGCATTTACTCGATCATTCAGAGCTATTGGAACAAACGGTTTGATGCTACGACTGATGGTTGGAAAAATACGCAACGTTGGCCGTTTGAACTGAGGAACACTTTGAGTTTTGGCATCGACCGAGAATGTGTTGCCGATTTTAAACGAAGTTGAATCTCTCAAAATTGAGACAGGCTTTTGTAGGCCTCGACAACAGGGTCTCGTAGCACCTAATGGATCTATTCTACCTCACACAAGCTTCGAGATATGACCCCAAAAAGATCACCAATTTCATGCTGAAGGGACCTTGAGGGACACTTTGGCACGGAGTCATTGACAGGGATCGAACGACTGTGCGTACCAAACAAGGTTGCTGATAGCATTTACTTGACCATTAGGAGCTATTGGAATAGATAGATCGATGCTACGACTGATGGTTGGAAAGATATGCAACGTTGGCCATTTGAACTGAGGAACACTGTGAGTTCTGACATCGACCGAGAATGTGTTGCCGATTTTAAATGAACTTGAATCTCTAAAAACTGAGACAAGCTTTTGTAGGCCCCAGCAATATGGTCTTGTGGAAACTGACGGATCCATGCTACCTTGCACGAGCTCCGAGATAAGACCCCGCAAAGATTTCCAATTTCATGCTCAAGGGATCTTGAGGGACACTTCAACATGGAGTCGTCGGTGGGGATCGAGCAACTCTATGTGCTGAACGAGGTTGCCACTAGTGTTTACCTGGCCATTCAAAGCTGTTGGAACAGACAGATCGATGCTATGACCGACGGTTGGAAAGATATGCAACGTTGACCGTTTGAATTGAGGAACACTATGAATTCTGACATCGACCAAGAATATGTTGCCGATTTTAAATGAACTTGAATCTCTAAAAACTAAGATAGGATTTTGTAGGCCTTGGCAACATGGTCCTGTAGCAACTGATAGATCCATGCAACCTTGCACGAGCTCCGAGATATGCAATGTTGGAAAGATAAGAGAAAAAATTCTCATTTGAGAACATAATTTTAGGATCTATAATAAACTCAATCCTTGTCATTATAATCATATTTGGACAATCTCACTGATTGAGCTCCTCATTCTTTTACAAGTCATTCATATATATATATATATATATATATATATATATATATATATATATATATATATATATATATTCAATTAAGAGAATCAAAACAAGGATAACCAATTCATTACAATATTAATCAGTAAGAAGCAAGCCAAACTTAAATAATATCACAGCAGGCATTAGAAATCCAAATTCTAATTAGGAGTTTTAAGCAAAGTGAGTAAGGTCCTAGATAGGAACATTACAGATCCATGCAAGAACCTTTTATTTGATATTTCTCACTAACCCTTTACAAGAGAAAATGTTTACAAAAACTAGCATGTACTTGCATGAGGACATTATATATGACAGAAATCCCGCACAGAAGCAGCTGGCAAGCCACTCAAAAAGTAGTAACTGATAGCAAGTGGGATAATGCATATGCTTTAATAAACCACTATCTTCTTTACTCAAGCAACATCTGGTTCATCTGCTCGACTGGGGCATGTTTGGGAACAGACAGTCTCCATTTAAACTCAAGTCTCTGGAAGTATTTATATTTGTCAGTGGAGGAGATACACCCATTGGATCGGCAATAACTTCATGGTCACTGGAATTTCCATTTCTCTTCAATTGGGATACTCTTTCCAAAATTGCATCTACCCTTTTACCAATTTGGGAAATTAATAGGTCTATTTGTTGACCTCCAAGGAGTTGGTCACCTAAACGAGAACCTTGAGATGAATCAGGAACTTCTCTACGAAAGAGATCAGTACCTTGAGAAGCTCTCCACTTGTTAGCTAAATTAAAACCTTGGACCATAGATGGCTGCCCTTTGTTGTAAAATGAGGAGTGAGACTGCCTTGCCAAAGGTGGCAATGAACTTACATTTCAGGGATAATGCCCAACATGAGTAACCTGGTTTCCCAAGTCTTGTAAATGCAAGGCCATTGATGAATAGGCATTTCTAATAAAAATATTTGTGGTGCTAGAATGAAGTGCATGACCAAATTCTTTGCCTACTGATGAACCAATTTGAGGCTTGATTTCATTTTCTTCTTGGTCGTTGCAATATTTTCTCCTCAACTGAACATTTTGTAATCAATTGATATACAATCACAGTTTTCTCTTGGCCAATCCTGTGGGATCGCGATTGTGCCTGTAGATCCACAAAAGGGTTGAAATCTAGATTTGGTGGAAGAGTAGTATTAGCAAGAAGTCATTCAATAACATCTCTTCTTTATAACTAAATTTGGATTCACTAGAAACATTAGTTCTAAAAAAAAAATAGTAAAACATACCATATATAATGATTGTGTCGACACTCGATTGCATCATATAATAAGTTGAAATTAGATAATCATAAAATACTTTGTAAAGTATAGCGTACATAAAACACTTTGTAAAGTACACCGTACATATCATTTAAAGGTTAATCAATAACCGTTTGAACCTGGAAGTGATTGGAGGGCACCGATTTGAGAAACCCTTGGTTTAAGGGTTTGAAGAGATGAAATTTGGGGTTTTTTGGGGTTATAGGAGGTTTGAGTATAATTAATTTGGTATTTAGAGGTTTTATGACATAATAAGACACTGTCTATAGTTTGAAGTCTTGGGGTTAATTATTTCATATAGTTCCTTTGTTAAATCACTCAATTTTCATGCATTTTTGGAGCCATAGGGGTGAGCAGAAGTACATGCTCCAAAACAACCATATATTTCCTTTGGATATGAAAATTTACTAAGAAAAGGGTACTCAAAAAAGTAATTTTTTTGATTAGTCCTTTGGAAAATTTTAGAGATAAGTGACATTTTCCTTCGTTGTAGGGCTACTAAACAGGGCAATTCATTGATCCATCCCCTTTATGTATTTTTTGTCACTTGGGGATGGATCCAAACCTTGTAACTTAGTATTCTAACATAGGACATGCAGGAAAGAAGAAGAGTTTGCAAGTTGAGGGTGATTGAAGGAGTTTGATGAGTTTGAAGGGTGCATAAGGGTCATGAAATTGGTGCAAGGGTACAACAGTTGACGTTCTAGCCTTTGGAGGGGGGTATTTTATGCATGAATCCATCATAGGATGGTCAAATGATGGTGAATCAACTTTGGTTCAGTTTCTATGGTGCTGGGAGATGAGACATTGGGCGAGCCCTAGTTTCTAGGGGGTTTTGGGACCAATTTTGGGCTTTTACATCTAGAAGTGTCAAATATTAAAATTTATGTTATAATCCTCTAATTAGAGTCATTTTAAGACACTGTTGAAAGTGGCCAGGTTTGGGAGTGAGTCTTTAATAGGGCTACTTTGTTAATTGAGCCTATTAGGCCTAGTTGGGAAACATGAATCAACAATTTTAAGGTGTGATGTTCCAAAACACACAGTCTTTGTTTTGACATATGTTATGCAACTTGAAAAAGGGTATTCAAATACTTTGATCACCATTTGAAGAGGTGATCAAGAATTTGGTTGATGGTCCAACTAATTGGCAAGCTTAAACAAGCATGAACCAAGAACTTGTTTTATATGGTGGCTATGGAGTTGCTGAAGGAAACCTAAGGTGTGGAGTCTTAAAGAAGATGGTATGAAAGGAGAGAATGAAGTAAAGGATTCTCCAAAGCTGAGAAAAGAAAAGAAAGTGATGTTCAAGCCCACAAAGGATTTAGTAGTCAAAGCAATGAAATATGAGAATACAAGGTGTTGAAACAAGTGCATTCCTCCAAGGGAATATCCAGTGCTATCATGGATATCATGGAGAGCTTCATGATTGATATTTTTGATAAGATTACTCCTAAGGTTGCTTCTCTGTTGAAATATAACAAGATCGTGACACTTTCCTCTAGAGAAATTGAGATTGCTGTCAAATTTGTTCTTCCTGGAGAGCTGGCTAGGCATGCTGCTTCTGAAGGAAGTAAGGCTATTAATAAGTTTCGTACTGCTATAGGTTAGATTTTGTTGGAAAATTTTAGATTTTTTATACGTGGTGTTTATGGAAAGCTTGTTTAGAAGTTGGTTTTGGCTTGGGTTTATGTTAAAATGGGCTTGTTTGGATGTTTTGAGGTAGAAGTGACTGTGAACTGAATGTGTGGAAGTTAATGTTGAAATGGGATCTTAGTGTATGTAAAGAATATATGAATTATGCTATGTATGTTACATTATGAATATAGTTTATGGTTATTATCATACATTATACTATGTCTGCTGTGAAAAATATCCGTTATAAGATTTCTATTATAAGGATGTGGTTATTGTATAGATCTCTCATTTTAAAGTTTTTTTTTATTAATAATGAGAAATATTTTTACAACTCAGCTCAATAGGAGCACCAAAGGAAAGAGCTGAGCAGAGAAAACCTTCTAGTATCGCCCCAAAAAATAGAAGAGAAAGGTTGTCATTAAATCTTACAAACTTCTTGTTATACATACAGGGTAATGCATGAGCAATTTATAGTCCACCCAATTTACAATGCTATATAAATTTGACATGTTACGATATTTTGTATCTCCATTTAGTCCAATGAACCAATTGGGTCTTCCCTACCCTTGATTGTCTCAAGTATTGCCTCATGATCTAACTCACGAACCTTCCAAAGAGTTTTATTATGCGGTCTTCCCCCATATCTGATCAAGTGGACATTTGATGCAATGACGAGGTTTGAATAATGAAGAATCTTTCTGTGTGTCTCCCAATCCTCGAACAACCACAACCTAGGGTTCTTCATAGCATACCGTCTAAGCCATGTACTAGTTACAACCACTGCTCCTATAGGGTATTCTAATTCTTCACCATTGATAATTGAGTGATCTAATTTCTTTTTTGCCTCAACACAATGAAACAAATAATAATATGTCCCTTCTTCATTGTCTTCAGGTGCAATAACAAAAAAAACATGGCCTGTAATGATATAAACATAATGAGGACATTAGTTTACTGAATATTTATGATAAAGTACTAAATTTGAGATTATTTGTGTGGAAAATTTTACCTATTTGTACTAGATCAGATAAGCAATCAAAGTCAATGGATGATTCCATTTCTGTCGGTTGTAGTGATTCATGGGGATGATAGGAGGCAAGTGGACTCAAAATACATGTATACCATTCATCAACCCATTCCTTTGACTCACACCCATCCCAATCTTCATCTACACATGATGAACAAAAGCACACCATATGTCGTGTGTGGATACTCCATGAACCTACATTACAACTTCTAAAAGAGTGTAGCTCACTCGATCCTATCAATGTACAATAATCCTCATATGGTGCAATGTTAGTTTCATCCATCAACCAAAAAAATCTACGAACCATAGACTCACCTTCATTACCTGGACCCATTGTAGTGTTACACCACTGGACAATACATCCCGCATCTGATAATGTTGCTTTCTCTTTGTACTTTAATTCTTCACGTGATAAGGCTCTTTTAATACATGCACCTGCGCCATCATGCTCTCCCTTTCCATGACCGGCCTCTGTGAAATTCCACATATATTGAATTCCAGTAATCTTATGCATCCTGCACAACCAATAAAACATCCAAGAATTCTTGAATTGTGATGCACAATTATCTGACCATATGATATGTCGATGATATTTTATGCCCCTGTTTGCCAAATGACCATAAAATAGTTGAAAGCAATCGTGTACAAATCCTGTAGAATGTGAGTGATTATCATTGATATAAAAATGATACTCCCTCAATATCTTCCTGTTCTCCTTTGTATTGTCTGGTGCATGCATGAATGCTATATGAACAAATATAGCAACTTGTTGAGAGCTGTAACACTTTGCTTGCACCTCATTCTGTGGTTGTAGTGTGTAGTTCTCTGCAAAGTCCACAACTGAAATAATGGTATCAAGTGGGAATGTGTCCTTGCACAACTTGAATTGCATATCCAACCATCACGCTCTGTGTATGCCTTGCATACTCATAAATAATTTTTTTACAAAAAATGTCCATGAACTGATACACTGGAATTTTTTCAATTACTAAATCACATCTTTTAGCCTCTTTTCCATCTTTTAGATTGTATGTCACGGTCTTATATTTTCCAAATTCCACTATTTCATTATCGATTGCATGCGTACTCTCCATATGTTGACAAATTGGCAAACGCCACAAACCTCCACAATCTATGCATGTACCATTCAAGCATGAGAGCTTGTAAAATTGTTGACCATCCACTCTTTCACATAAAATGGTAGATATTAATTCCCTTGAAGATCTAGGTGGGACATTTATGTTACAATCTTGCAAAACATTGTTAGAGTGCAAATCTACACATATATTCCTATAAACTTCAAAATGGTTAGAAAATTCAATATGTACCCTACAACAACAAGTTGTGCATGTGTGATTTATCTTCACATAAAAAGGTTTACACCTTAGTTACCGGATTCACCTGTACAGGCTCGGATCTGGGTCCGGATTCGTGTCGGATTCGAGATGGATCCGGGCAGGGTTGACACAGTTTACAAAGAATATGCTTGGATGGATCCAAGCAAGGGGGCTTGAAAGATTTTTTTGTAGGAGTTCTGATCCTTTATTATTGACAGCATCAGAGAGGCCATTGAGCAGGATTTTCATGGCCGACGATCCCTTTCTCTTTCCCCATTCGCTCACACATCCATGATTCTCACAACCATCGAACTGTCCAGTTCTGAGAAAAAGAACGAGCAGATCATTGCCTCCACATATATTTTTATATCCGTTCGATGATTTTTTTTTTTATAAAGTTAAAAAGAAAATAAGCGCCCAGCGCTTAAGCGTTATCATATAATTTTTTTTAGTTAGTTTTTTTTTCTTTAATATAATTTATTATTTAATTTAAATATATCTAAATAAAAATAAATAAGGATTTCTCTTATATTTTTGGGTATATAATATATATATATATATATATATATATATATATATATATATATATATATATATATATATATATATATATATATATATATATATATATATATATATATATATATATATATATATATATATATATATATATATATATATACTCACAAATCCTTACGAATCCAAAATGGGAAATTTTTTTTTTCACGAATCCACGAACCGGATTCTCGAACCCGAATCTGTCCCTAAACCCGAATCGGCAACTAAGGTTTACACATTTCAAAATATCTCTGACTAATTTTAATTTGAGGATACATATTCATAAATTTTGCAAAGAATTATGTCTGAGTTGAATCCAAAAAATATTTTGGATGTGGAACACGAATTCGACTACCAATCCTCCTTCTTACAACATCTCTTTGATTAGGAGATACCCGTGTATTATTCTTCCAAAATTCTTCAATCAAGGATTTCAAAGCTTCAACAATTGCTTTATCTTTTCACAATAGTCTACCAGAAAATACCCATAACTCATTGCTATTTGGATCTTCCACTCTTTGACGCCTTCCCAGGGCTCTCATTAGAGACTTTCTACTTATTTTCAATGTTTTCTTGTCTTTCTAATGAGTCAAGATTTATTCATTTGAGTGCTTACTATCATTGATGTAAGTACACATCATGTGACATTACTATCTTTCGTGCATGATGTAGAACCCACCCTCTCATATGCAGTCATTAGATTCTTTACAATAGATTTTTCACTTGACTCATCCATCGTTCTTAGCCCAAGAATCTTCATGATGGGCCTAAATTTCAGATTTCTCATCATTTCAACAAATAGTTGACATCTTCCTGTCATGTTTAAATTCTCAAAAAATGATCTCCAAATACGATTAACATTTCTTTGACAAGTATGCTTGCGAATCTTGTCAGACATTTCTTGCAAAATGTTAGTATCAATATGAATCAAATATTTTGGCTTTCTATATTTAATAATTCTAGGAGCATAAAAAATATTATGTGTGAATTGTGTACCATCTTGAGTGCCTTCAACATGAGACAATGTTGTGCCTACACCTTGGGATGTAGATAATGGTGTGCCTTCAACATGAGACAATGTTGTGCCTACACCTTGGGATGTAGATAATGGTGTGCCTCCAACATGAGATGATGTTGTGCCTACACCTTGGGATGTAGATAATGGTGTGCCTTCAACATGATACAAGGGTGTGCCCACACCTTTGAAAGTAGACAATGGTGTGCCTCCACCTTCAGAAGTAGACAATGGGGTGCCTTCTGTAATACCCCAAAAATGGGCTTTAAGTTCATTAATCTCCTACATCTTCAATTCGAATGAAATCGACATCAAAGTCCTAATCTAAGGCACATCTAAACATCATCAAATCTAATTGATTATCTTAAATTCTGCATCGGAGAATATTCCTAGCAATATTCCTAATTATCATAATTATCTTTAATTTTATAATTATTTGGCAATAAATCACATTTATCCTAAGTTTGATTAATTGAATATTTTCATATTTAATTAATTAGATTTAATATTTGCCACTTAATTGTGTAATTAAATTTAATTCTATCTATTATTAATTGTATTATTTAATTTTGACAATAGATCAAAATTTCTATCTTTAATTGATTAAATTCTTATTTAATTAATTAAAGCATGTTGTCATTATTTAATAATATAATTTTTAATAAAAGTTTGGTAAAATAGTTAATTAACCATAAATTAATTATTTTATTTCAAAAATCAGTTGAGTTGAGGATAAATCACTTTATTTATTTATTTAATTCTTAATTATTATGCATATTCAAAAGAAACAGTTAAACTCAAAATTGGAAAATCAATGCAAGTTGTTAGCTTTTTGAAACTCAACATCTTTTCGAGTTTTAAAGTTGATCTAAACTTCTAATTCAAGTTGAACTGTGCTTTTGCATGATTTTTGTGACTTAATTATCTTTATTTAAAAATAACTCAAAAATCAAGTTGAGTTATTTGAGTGATTTATGGCTTTTTCTCATGCACCTCCAAAGCCCTGGATTTCTATAAATTAAAGGCTCAGCTCTTCACAAATCATCTCATATTTTGCACAATCACGCTGGAGAATTGGAATTGAAGAATCAAAGCTCTTGCGAATCGACATCTTTGTGAGATCAATCTTATTTTTGCATTCATATTTCATATCATTTCTAGATTAGCATAGCATATTAGTTTTCAATAGCATAGATTCATATCAAGTTTTTATCATTCTTATTGCATAGAAAATATCAAAAATATAGATTAATTGCATTCAATTTCATATCCATCTTTTGCATTCAAATCCTTCATTTAGGTGTCGTCTAGGTCACTGATCTCGATAATAATCTGAGAACATTAATATCGCACCTATTAGAAGGCAGTAAATCGCTTGGTTAGTTTAGTTTTCAATTTTGCACGATTTTGATTTTAGCTAACCTCTAATGTTTTACTGAAGTGTTGTGTCTATAGATCAGGTACAATTTTCACAAACACACCTTCAACATGATACATTGGTGTGCCTCGAACATTGGGAACTCATAGATGATGTCCTCGCATCTTCATAATTCAATTGTCTCGTTGCACGCAAGTTTCTCATTCATTGTCTTTTTTATTCCAATTTCAATTCTCTCTTACTTTGTATTGATGTTTCATGTTCCTCATCCAAAGAAAAATCTTCTTTTATGGTATCTAATTTTTTTTGTTCATGAAGTTGTCTCATTCTTTCCCTTTTCTTCTCTTTGTCTCTTTCATGCTCTTCCGGTGTTAAATTCTTTGCTCGTTTCCTTGGCATGATGATGATGATTTCTACATATGAATTGATTACAATTTAAAAAATATAATATAAATGTAAAACAATAAGTCAAATTATAATATAAACCTCTTACAATATGACAAATTATAATATAAATTTATTACAATTATATCAAATTATGTATTGAACAAGTCTATATCATACCAATTATAAACCAAAACACTCTTTATTCACATTTGACATGTAAAAAATTAAAAAAATTACCTCAATCGATAAATTTCCGTGATAATGATTGACTTTCACAATTCGATGTTGATTTTTAAACAAAAAGATGGTGCAAATTGATAGAATATGCTTCTTTGTCACTATCAACACCATGAAAAATGAATACTTGTCGGATAACATGCAGAACTCAGACAACAATAGAAAAAGTGGGCCTCTTTTATGAGATCCTTGGCAAACAAGACCGTTTATTTTAGATTTGCATAGGGCGAGCGCGCTATATGCAACACTAAAAAGTGTTATGAATACTATTAAAAAGGGCGTGCACCCTATGTAAAACAAGAAAAAGGGAAAATATAAAGGGTATGGAAGAGAGAGGGAGAGAGAGAGAGAGAGAGAGAGAGAGAGAGAGAGAGAGAGAGAGAGAGAGAGAGATAGTAGGAGATAAGGGGAAGGAGAGATAAAGAAGGGGAAAGGGAGAGAGTCGGATAGAGAGAGAAGGATAAGGGGGGAGAGAGAGAGAGAGAGAGAGAGAGAGAGAGAGAGAGGGTGATGAGAGAGAGAGGAGAGAAGGGATAGAGAGAGAGAAGGTGTGTGTGTGTGTGTGTGAGAGAGAGAGAGAGAGAGAGAGAGAGAGAGAGAGAGAGAGAGAGAGTGGAGACAGTAGGAGAGAAGGGGAAGGAGAGATAGAGAAGGGGAAAGGGAGAGAGTCGGAGAGAGAGAGAGAGAGAGAGAGAGAGAGAGAGAGTGGAGACAGTAGGAGAAAAGGGGAAGGAGAGATAGAGAAGGGGAAAGGGAGAGAGTCAGAGAGAGAGAGAGAGAGAGAGGGTGATGAGAGAGAGAGGAGAGAAGGGATAGAGAGAGAGAAGGTGTGTGTGTGTGAGAGAGAGAGAGAGAGAGAGAGAGAGAGAGAGAGAGAGAGAGAGAGAGAGAGAGAGAGAGAGAGAGAGAGAGAGAGAGAGAGAGAGAGTGGAGACAGTAGGAGAGAAGGGGAAGGAGAGATAGAGAAGGGGAAAGGGAGAGAGTCGAAGAGAGAGAGAGAGAGAGAGAGAGAGAGAGAGAGAGAGAGAGAGAGAGAGAGAGAGAGAGAGTGGAGATAGTAGTAGAGAAGGGGAAGGAGAGATAGAGAAGGGGAAAGGGAGAGAGTAGGAGAGAGAGAGAGAGAGGAGAATGGAGAGAGAGATATAGAAGGTCAGAGTGAGAAGGTGAGAGAGAGAGAGAGTGATAAGGGTGAGAGAGAGAGAGAGAGAGAGATAAGGGGGAGAGGGAGAGAGAGTATGGGGGAGGGAGAGAGATAGAGATAGCACTCTCTCTCTGTCTCTCTCCTTCCCCCATACTCTCTCTCCCTCTCCCCTCTCTCTCTGTCTCTCTGTCTGTCTGTCTGTCTGTCTGTCTGTCTGTCTGTCTGTCTCTCTCTCTCTCTTCTTCTCACTTTGACTATTTCTCATCACTATATGAATCTATGTCTTACATAGGGTGCACACCCTATAGGGCGTGTGCACTATGTAACTTTATGACTTTCATAGCGTGAGCGCACTATGAAAGTCATAAAGTTACATAGTGTGCACACCCTATAGGGCGCGCATGCTTTAGGGCATCCACGCTTTGTAAAGGATTTCAATTTACCAATCCTTAGGCTTGGATTTTCCTTGGAGATCCAACCCAAAGGCTTGGATGATTGAAATAGGCCTGAGACGTGTTTTCCAGCAGACATACAAAAAAATGACATCTTTTTTGTGTGCTCCTCGTTAGGTTTACTCGTGGCTCAAGAACGTAAAAATCAGATGACGCGATATTGTAGATCTCTCTGTTAGCTATCTAAGCATATAATTTATTTTGAATTCTGATTATGTTAAGTTTTTCAACTCTAATTTCTTTTGTGTGTATGTCCATTTTTTGTAAAAAACCAACATGTAGTATTTTGGGCATAGATTTTGGCTCATTCATCGAATTTTGCAATAAGTTACATTTTTAGAAACTAGACTCCATTCTACACACTTTAAAAAAAAGAAAATTTGATTTTCGATTAGTTTTAAATGATTTCTAGGGGGACCACATAGAAATTTCATGTTTTCAGGATGTGTGCACTTCGTAAATTCATCAAAAATTATACATTCATCAAAAAATTACCAAAAAAATCCGAGATAAACTACGTGGTGTTAGCTAAATTTTCACTGGAGCGATTAAAAAAATTAAAAAAAAAGTGAACATTTTAGGGGGAGCACACTAGACGCCATGTTATGTTTTTGGACAAAAAATAGGACCACTTTTTATGATCCCCCTTTTTGAAGGCCTTCATCTGCACCATTTTCAAAATAAGTTAGTAGTTTAGGAACTAGATTTAGAGTATTACAACTCTTGTTTTTGTTGCATCTTAAAATTTTGAGTCTAACTATCTTCAATTTCTTGTTGAAGTTCAGAGTTTGCTAATTTTAGGAAAAAGTGGCATCTTATACCCCCTTTTTGGTCCCCCATCTTTGTGCACTTACCCAGGTATGGCATAAATTTTTCTCTATTTCCTTTTCAGGATATAGCACTTAGTACGAGGAACCTAAGTTTCGGTAGGAAAAGTGAATTGAAGGATTTTGAAAATATTGGTGATCAGAATGGAAGACAGACCTGTAGCATACCAAGGAAGGATTTGAGAAGGCAATCAAAACAGAAGTGGAACCGAGGAAAATGTGTTGTGAACTCATAGGACATGTATATCAAGAACCAGTTCAGGATTTATGTGTTGAATCCTGAAAGATGTTCATTGAGCTGCTGAGAACATCTTTTCGCACCTGGAGTGTCTAATGCAAGAGCATCTTGGGGTAGTTGGCAATCTTGTATCAACCAAAAATATGTTTGTGTTTGGTTTTGGATTTCTGTGTATCTCGGTTGGAGACCTGAGATTCTCAGTCTCTTTGTGTTAGTTCTCAGTTGGAAGTTGTTTGGCTTCACCGATGGAGCTTAGTGGCTAGTGGTCACTTCGGTGGTAGTTCTTGGTTGGAATTTGTTTGGCTTCACCAATGGATCTTGGTGACTCAGTGTATTTATTGCTCGGTAGAAGATTTTTGTGCTTGGTTACCGAGTGGGCCTTAGTGATATGTTACTAACGGACTCGGTGACTCAGTGTGTTTCTTAAATTGTAGGAGAGCACTCAAATTCAAACTTCATGATATCCAAATGAAGAGAAGTAGGTTTCTTATATACCCCTCACAACATTTTGGAGCTCAAACTCAAAGGAAGTCGATGAGATTTAAGATTTCTTGTTTAATATGCCCTTGATTTGAATTTCGGGGCAAACCTTTAGGAATAGGCCGACTTGGACAGCCTATTCCCCCCAAAAGGCATTAAAATTTGGTCTGGGGATTGGGAATGCAGAGAAGATGTTGGAGTGAAAAGCGAAGTGGGGTTGGATCAAGCATAATAGACATGAAAACTTGAGAACACTAAAATGAGGCCTAATTGAGAATCTAATCATAGGTGCTTATAATTTAGGACATGGTACAAGTACTTTCTTATTCTCACCAATTATATTTATCTTCTTGTTTTGTCTTGAAGGTTCCCTAAAATGACTTCTATAATCACGTTCTATATGTCCATATTTGTTGCATCTGTAGCATATAACTTTATAATTCACTAGAGGAACATATGTATTGTAGTTTCTACTTGTCCACCCATTACAATTTTCATTTTTCTCCCATCCATAATTATATCTCACATGTTCTAGATACAATATTTTTCCTTATGTCCAAAATGATTACATGAGTAACAGTAGCCATAGATGGTTCTCTTGAGCCTATTCATATGAGTGTGTCTTGAGGGATGAGATCTTTTGAATTTTTTTTGTGAATGATTGCTTGACTTCTGTGAGACTTTACTCTTCTTTTTTATTGTTACTTTGATGGGTTTTTTTTTAAAGTGTATTAGAATAAATTTTTCCTTTCCTAAATGTCTTCTTGTTTTCCTTGTAATCAAGTCATGTTTTATTTTATTTTGACCTCTAGCCACTAATGATGTCATCTAGGATTTTGATACTCTTTTCAAACTTGAGTCACATGTTTAAATTGGTGTCTGTCTTCTCCAATTCCTTCCTTACATAAACAATCTCACACTCTAACCATTCACAAATTTCTTCATTTTCTTTCATTTGGATTTTTGTTTCTTCTTGAATTCTATTCTCTTCTTCAATTCAAAATTTCAAATTCTGATAGTAGTTTTTCTTTGTTTCCTTTATTTGAACTTTCAAATCAATGATCACCTTTTCTAATTCTTTAAGAATTTTGGCCTTTCGTTTAAACTCTTCTTGAGATAATAGCTTATACTTTGAATTCATCTTCCTAAGTTTCTCAATCTCTTCTATAGCACAATAGAGTTCTTCCTCAAAATATTTTTCATCATCATCTTCATCATTTTCTTTTTTTTTTGTATCAAATTCCCTATTCATTTTGACTTTTTCTTCTTTTTCAATTACAAGGTTGTATTTATTACCTTTTGATACACCACACTTTGTATCTATTACCATGTCTGTTCCATTGTTATTTGATTATTTTTTCTATCTTCTCTTTCGTCACCTGTATTTGATTTTGGTTATTGTTAATCAACATTCTATTTGGTGTTTCCTTTCTTTTATCCGTATATGCTCTCACAATATTCTTTCAAGTGGTTATTAAATTTTTAAGGAACTAACTTTGGTACCACTTGTAGGGATTTGAACCAACTGGTTCTCCCAAAAGATGCATTTTTTCAAAAATTGCTACCATCCTATTTAAGGATCTCACATGAGGCTGCTAAACCATGTAACAAATTCTAAGGGGATATCCTATACATGTAGGTAACATGATGATATTTTTGTAGTGGTCTTGGTGTAATGAGGAGTTCTTGGATTCAATTTTTCTATGTACATAGTGAGAGTTATTTTACATATATATATTTTTTATAGGAGACCTAGTTCATGTGGTTTCAAAATGTGAAAACTTTTGTTGCCATAGTGGATTCTTGGAGTCTTTGCAATTGAATCTTTTATTATGTTTTTTTTACTTTATGCCTTTAATCCTTGGTTTAATGGATAAATTTATTGCGCCATAGAAGAATAAAGTTGTGGCATGATATATATATTTTGGATCAAAACATGTTCAATAGATGCGTATGTGTTGGAATGTATTCATTGATGTCATGTTTTTCTTGGCAACATGAGCATGAAGATCTCTAATAGTTTTGATTGGCTATGTGTCTGTGTCTCAGTTTGCGCTCGTCTGCGGTTACATGTATTGCACTATAGTTTTGATAGTTTTTTTTTATCGATGAAGGAAGTACTAATATTCAATTTTTCCACACGATAAGATTCTATGGCATGGAAGATATAAGGTCCAAAAGTTTTGTTTGGAAGTTACTCTATTTCTCTGGTACACAATAGGTTGCTCAAGATGTTTGCAATTCGTCAATTGACTATATTTTGTCTTGCGGTTTTGATGTAAGATTTAAGGATTGGTCGTAGTGTGTGGTTTCCAATTGGCATCAATTTTATTTATGCTAATGATAACTTATATGGATGAAATGTGGGAAGTATTTTTGGGTGATAACGTGCAAAGTATTTTTGGGAGTCAAATCAATGGTGAATAAAGCGTGTGGAGTCAACCTGAAGATAGATATACAATCAGAGATTGCGAATGTGATTAGATGCGAAGTACAAAGTAAGGAATCAAAATCAGATGAACTTTGTAGAATCTATGTACTGAGCTTCAATGGAGCTATAATTCATTCATATATGAGATGCAATCAATCAATAGTTCAATTTTTGTAAATCCATTATCATTTATGAGCAATGAGTCTCGGAATGAGAATCTTTATAATATTTTGTAACAGATTATAAGATAGATACCGCATTACAACAGCTGATTACATATGCAGCCAAATCAACAGAACTTTATTTTCTTTAAAAATTAATGTTACCTACACAACTTCAATTTAATAATTTTTTATAAATAAACTGTTATATCATTAGATAAATAAATTTCAAAAAACACATCCAGTACAGCATCCAAAGGTGCAAGTTCTAATATACTTTTAGTGCTATTTTAAAACATTTATAGGTGAAAATAATCTATTGTAGGCTAATTAATATATATATATATATATACATATACACATGATATACAAAGGTGCAATATTATTCAAACCTGCCGCGAGATGATGACAACTGAGCCGACAATGGCCCGAGTAATTCGACAACGAAAATATTGCTGTGAGAAGAAAGCGACGTTAAATACAGAGCATATTAGTTATATCACTTTAGTTGGTAGGGAATTGCTTTAAACTTTGCGCAAATTTCCAGCCTAGAAAATATTTTATATGCAAATTTCCAGCTCTTTGGAAGACCTCCGAGTTTTGTGGATTGAATCTGCACGTTTCACGTTGGAGAAACTGCGCAAGTGTTAGCATAAATAGAGCGGCACGTTTTTTTTTTGAATTGCGTTGCAGTGAGAAGTAAATCATCCAAACTTTCTAAATCAAAATAAATTCTGACTTCACATGTGGAGATGGAGTGATTATAACTACCATTTTCTTTTTTCAACCACAACGTGGTAATTAAGAAAGTGCAGCCATACATTAATTATAATTAAACAGGCATTGTTTTTTCTTTTGGTATGTGCAGAATTGTGTGATATTTTATTAAATTTTAATTGTTTATTACTGAAGTGGTCGATTAAATAATTATATAAATATTAGTTAAAAATTATGCAATGGGATTTTAATAATATCTTATATAAGACTATTTATTTAAACTTAGAAATATTTCAATATAGAGTATTTCGAATGTATCTAAAACTTTTTGGAATATGCTGGAACAGTTTGGTTCACCTGGAATTCATAATGAGAAGATGAAAAATGTTGTTTGCATATGGATTTCAAAATATTATAAATTTTGCTTTACCCCCAATTTCCATTTAAGTGGAATTAGAATTGATTTTCCAATTCCACTTATTTAGATGGAAGATTCAAATGCTGGTTTTGGGGGTAAATGGGAATTAACAAATCCCTATTTCCAGTTTCATGTTTTGAACACAAACATTGAAAATATCAATTCCGAGATTTGACAATCCCAATTCCAGTCTAATTCCAACAAACAAACTAGCCCTCATCAGAAATTTTAATATTTGATTCTTTGATACACTTTTCATTTGCTTGATGAGAAAATTGTGATTATCTACCATATTTTGCTTAATAGTACAATGTTTTCTTATATTAAGAATCAAATCAAGGTGATTTGAATCCGCCTCTTCTAACATGACATTGTATCAACGATAAAAGAAACATTTGCAATATTTTCACATAGCTAAGTTACTTATTATTGTATATAGATTCTCCTCAATCACACCAAACGTGGATAATGATTTTCAAAAGAATTCATATTCCAAAGTTTAAATGAATTGTTAAGATGACAATAAACAAGTAAGCGGGCAACATTTTCATAGATTTCCAGCCACAAAATAAAATCAGTTTAAAAATTACAGACAAGAGGTTTTGGATAAGATTTTCCTTATGTTCTAATGTTTTAGCCTTTTAACATTCTAAGTTTTCAAAAATTTCTAACAAATAGTAACAAATTTTGCTTCCTTTTTAGGATAAAGTGAGGATCAAATGCAAGATTTTAGTTGAGGTTATTTCAACAAGTTCTTCATTTTCATATTTCTGACTCATATTTACAGGGAGAAAGAAAGGAGAGTTTCAAATTGTTCCAACTTTCATAGTTTCAGTGATTTTTGGTATATGATCCAACAAACATAATATTAATCAGATTTTGTTTAATAAACATATGTATAAATATATGCATATATATAAAGTATGATAATCATTTGATAACATAGTTAAAGATAAATTTCAAGAAATCATTCAATAAAATCCAAATTTTCCTTATTTTACAATAACATTTCTTGGGCACCATAACCTTGTTGATAATGCAGACAAGCGAGGCTGATATACTGATGGAGGCCGCTTAGGGAAGGAGGTGAAACAGTCTCCAACTCCAAGATCTCAGATATGAGAGAAGATGACTACTTTACAATCAAAAGTTCCCTATGTTTTTGTGAAGAGGCTTATCTATATTCACCCCAAAAAGCCCCTTCGAAATCTCTCTACTTGGACAATGCTAGTCTTATTCCTCAGAACTATGGTATTGTATTCATGCTAAGCCGTGATTTTAAATCTGTTAAGAATGTGGAAAGATAGTTGATATGTATAAAAATGGCCTCTATTGGTCTCATATATCAAATCAAGCCCTTTGACAATTTGATAGAATCATGACTGAAATGATAAATATATAAGATAAAGCAATAGTCGCACAGCAGGGGTGACAGCTCCATAATGAAGTCACCTTCCATTTTGGGGAGAAGACTTATTATGTGTGTCATCCCTCTAAATTTGTCCCTGATGAAGTATTGATTCACATATGTTTGTGCTAGTTGTGCCAATGATACTTTTCGGTCATGCACGATGAAATAGAAGTTGCAGTGAAATGGAAATTTCCTTAATGGGAGGCATTACCACCTTTGTTTAATTTAGAAATTGTTGCTGTTACAAGCTTTTAGCTTGTCATTGATGATGATTAAGCTTTGATTTAATGTGCAGACAGTTTATTGCATTTCAAACCTTTAAGGATCGCTGTCATAAGCCTTGTGATCGGTTGCAAAATAATTATAACGTTTGAGTTATAGCTAAGCCAATTGGCCTTCAAAACATATATGTAATTTGACTCATTCTTCGAACTTATCGTAGTTTGATTTATGACTGAAAATATTAAAATATTGTGTGTAAATATACATATATATAACAAGTACTATCAACATATGTTTATGTATGCCCCCCAACACATACGAATTTTAAAAGAAATGGTCATATATAGTAGGAAGTTATGAAGTATAATTAAGAGAGCAATTATATTTTCTTATCAAATCAAATTAAGACAATATGTTAAAACAATAATCATAAACATTATCAAATAATTAAAATTCATTCATCATATCATTTTAGATGCATATCTAAAGGAGTCTACATGGTGTGGGTATCCATCATGACCATTGATAACCAAGTGGCTAGATCACTTCTCCTCAACAATGTTCCCATCTTCGACTCGTACTCATACTCGGTCGCATATTAATAGGTTAATCCACAAATCATAGCTGAAGTATAAATATGGTAATGAATCATAGTTATATCTCGATTATTCATCATAACTGCATTTACGAAAAAAATTCTAATTCTAGCTAATATTTAACCATTTATATTTAGAGATAATTGACCAATAACCAAATCCAATTGATTTCATTAATTAATCAAGCCAAAGAGATGAGACTGACATAACTACAACTCCAAAAAACTCCAAATTATATGTCTCATTTTCCAGAAGATATTAAGCACGTGCATTCCTTTACTTTCCATTTTTTTATATAGCTAACGTAATAAAATGTGAATAGATGGGTACTCTTAATGATTTTATTTTTAGTTTTTAATCTGTTATTTCTTTCTTCACAATAGGAGGCATGAGATAGTTGATTAAATAACTGTCTACTGCTAAAATGATGTAGCTCATCCATGTCCGATGGACACTCAGTAGAAGATTGTTCGAGGGAAAAGACATGGAGATAATGGAAGAAAGGAAACAATTCTCTTAGGAGGTTGAACTATAGGAAACTCTAGCGAAGGAATTAGAGCATATGAATTTGGAATGGAAAGTTTAGGAACTATAAAGGAGTTGGAAAAACATAGAACTTAAGATGAGAATCCACTAGCAAAAAAATTGGTGTTATCAGAGAAATCAAAAGAAACACTACTAGTTGAAGATCGAAGAACCTTAGATCTAGAAGGGTATGAAAAAGGGAAGGAGATAAAACTAAGAGGGAGTCACAATTAAGCATAGGGAATGCTCTGATAAAATTAAAGATGCCCGCAATCATTGCAAGATCAAAAAATAAATAGTTGGAGAATATGAGGAGGAGTTGCCCTTAGAGGACAAATTAGATTCAAAAAGTGGAGAAGATGTTGGAATAATAAAAAATAAAGATAATGAAGCTAAAGAGTGGTGAAAAAGATGGAAGGGGTAAAATATGAATAAAGAAAAATTGGAAATTACAAGGAGTGGGAAAGGCCAAAGAAAAATGAGATCTAGGAAGGGAGGCCCACTCCTTAAGGAGCCCCACATGTGTGACATCACTTTTATATTAAAACAAGATAAGTTGTCAAAGTTATTGTTTTAAAAAATTAATATAAACAAATAAAGACATTTGTTTCCATTTCAAAATTGTTGATAAATTTGTTATTTTTGAAAAATAATGAAACAAATAAATATATTGATTTTTATTTTTAAAGTTTTGAAAGAATTTAAATTAAATAATTTCAAAAATTATTTAAGTAATGCATATGAAAATAAAAATATTAAATTTATTTAAGTACTTATAAATATATAAAAATATAGAAAATATTAATATTTAAAATAATTCAATAATTAAAAATTATTTAACTATTTAAGTTAGAAGGAAAATTAGATTAATTAAATAATTTGTATTATTTAATTAATATTAGACTAAATTTTTGTAATGATACATCAGTTGTACTTCATATAAAATGTGTTTATGCCTCATCTAAAATAAGGGAAAAATAAATAAAAAGTAATTTTACTTAAAGATTAGTCTGCCTCTCTCCAAGAAAAACTATACGTCGTAGATAAAGAAAATATACAAATTGTGAAGGTTCTTTTGGGTGCTGGAGTAGATAAGACCACCATCCAATGAATGGAAAAGAATTGAAAATGCCACCTAATACACACCAAAGAGATAAATTATTAATTATAAAATTTCAGCACTAAAAAGAAAGTTTCAATGTGCCATATTGCATGCAAAAATTTGCTTAAGTATGCTAGCAAAGGATTATAAGTTGAGTTATGCTAAATAAAAGTTGCAAGTTCCGTTGTATCATTTCCTTTTAACTGAGCAACACATATCCCTTTCAAGACTCTTATGGAGTATGACTTTGCATTGCCAAGCTCCATAAAGAAGCAAGCAACCATTGTAAATGTTAGAAGTGTTGTAGCAAATTCTAATTTTCTCATCTATAATAATAACACAAATTTGTAAGTGCAAGCAAATCAAGAACAAAATTAATATTTGTAAGCCTCCCAAAATGGGGAAATTATTTTTTAAAAGATTTGGAAATCATTTTTCTATATCTTCATAAAATCAAAATGGGGAAATACATTTTTAAGAAGGATTAAGAATGATTACTCCATCTCTCTCCAATCCAAGGAGAAGGAGAGTACTAAGTTTTGTTATAAGAACTTCAACTCATATAAGTATATGAAATAACAAATATAGTGTAAAAGTTGTTCAAATTACTGATATGGAGAAAGAGAATGTAAAAAGAAATTAGGTGGACAAATGCTCAAAATAATTGAATCGAATAAAAAACAATTAAAAAGTTATTCTATTTTTTTATTAAATTAATAAATATTAAATTTTAAAAAAATATATATTAAAATCGTTTCATGCATGAATACAACATTTTATTTTTTAAAGATAATTTATTGTTCTAATATTTTTTTATTTCGTATTAAAATGGAATGTTTCATCTTTGCAAACTTTAAAAGAAAAAGAGTACACAAATGGATTTTTCTAAATGCAAGTAAGATTGGAGTTTGACATGAGAAATGTTTAATTTGGGTGGACAATGCCAACACTAATTAGTCTATTAGCTAATTAGTCAAATTGAGAAATATATAATTAGCCAAATTTGTGTGTCTACATTTTGTCCTTCTTTGAAACAATATTTGAAATGACATGGTTTGAAAGATTAAAAAAATCACAAGTGAATAGAAGAAAAAGAGACAAAAGAAAAGTGCAGATGAACTCATTTGCTCATTTCCAAATTAAAGAAAAAAGAATCTCAAGTGTGAAAGGAGAGAGAAAATAACTAGAATTCCTCATACATGTCATCAAATCATAAACCTCAATTATTATATAATTTAAAAACACAGTCTTAATTCCTTCATAAATATAAAATAACCATTACATATCTAAAATTCTTTTATTAATTAACTATAGTGAGCCAACGCCAATTAAAAAAATTAGGCCAGCATAATGTTCAACTTAATACATCCATAGATACTCTCAAAAACTTTGAACCTCCGTAATTAACTCCAAATTGTTTCATTGTATTGAGGGTCTTACTTAATTATTGCTCCAAAAGTATGTATCCCACTACACACAAATTTCAATAAACTTGGAATATTTTCACCTGTTTTTAGGAACATATGGTACATGGCTGCTATCCACATAATGCCCATGATTTGAACTCTTTGAACACGGAGCATTATTCATTCCACCTATGCCTAGTATCCACAAACTCGAGAGAGCATGAAATTTGATTTGAAACAGAAAGACTTCACACAATTAAATCTATAAACATCTCAATAAAAACACTAAACCCAAATGTTTAAGGAAAGCCATTTCAGGACATACGGAACAATTGTAACGTGTGAAATTAAAAACTGCAGCTTCTCAGCTGTATCTTATATTGAATTTTAGTGTGTCTCGGTAACACCTAATCATCTCAGCAATTTGGTCCAACAACTGAAAGAAAATTCCAACAATGCATCATTATACGTAAGAAATAAAGAGTCTTCTTATCGAGTACATGTACTAAAACGTGTCGGGGACTCAATTACTTATGTTAGGCCATAAGATTAATAGGATTGAAAGGGATGTGAGCAGGGCAACAGCTCTGATATGAAGTAGGTAAGATTGATCGTACATCATGCCCACAACGTACTCGTGAGCAGCACTTCCTTCCCGAAGAGGGAGCTGCCACGAGCGCCTGTAACCGGCTTTTCCGCATTTGACTGGCGGAGCCGGTGGGCTGCACCATGCGCCATTCCTGCTGATTGACAGGAAGAGGAAGAGGAAGAGGAAGAGGATGTGGATGTGGATATATTTTGTTTGGTTTTGTTTTCGATACACGAAATGCATCACATTTTGTATGCCAAAAGAGTTGGAGTACAGGGATCATAAATGTTAAGAGACAACAAATTGACTGAGATTTATTGTGTTTGCAGTGGAAGTGGTGAGTGAACTCCAATCTGGCAGCAGACATGGCATGGTGGAGAAGCACTGAAATCAATGCGATTTGATTAAAAACAGATGGCTTGCGAATTTTTTATGTTTTTATTATATTGTAGTTGGCACCAGTACCTCTGCTGCTCTGTCAGATGGTGTTTACTTTCCATCTCTAGTTCATACTAGATTTTAGTAAAAAAATAAGTAGCACTTGCACCAATAAGGTGCAATGTCTGCGTCGATAGCAAGTTATGGCGGGCATGTGTAAATGTAATTTTGTTGTGAAATATTAGGTAGTAATTGTAATTACTATAGTTGGTGGAACAGAACAAAACATAATTATTAATTGGTGCGTACATGCAATTGTGAGACACGGTGGAACTGTATTGAACAAAAATTTGTACTTGTAGATGACAAAAATTGCTTGCCGAATGCAAATCTGAGACAAAATAATGCAGCAACCTTTTTCCTTCCAAAACGAGTAGAGGACGTTTACGTATGAAAAATTGCCCAGTAAACTGTAATTCTGTGATCAGAACAACAACAAAATCCTTAATTTTGTATTTGAACCATAGGAAAGTGTGTTACATTAGTGGATTAGACATACTGTGTCGTATATATTGTTTTGCCCTTTTCTTGTGTAATCAATAAGATATGTATAGAGATATTGGGCAAAAGAACATAAATTGCAGGTGTCACAAAGCTCATCTATCGTTTATGGTTTGATGGATGTCCATTGTACTGTTTCCTTGTCCTCGATCTTACAGCGTAGCTCATAGCTGTTGTTTTGACACGTTCAAGAAAGTCAGATATAAAAATGGTTATCAATGTAAACATTGTAAGGTAGAAACATGTCTGGTAAAGGAACACAAAGGTTAACATCCATGTTAACTGATTTCTGGTAAGTTAAAGCAGCATAAATATACTTGATGTTCAAGTGTTGACCACGTCTAATTTGAAGAGTTCTGCTATGGTAACAGTTGAAGCAGCATAAATTTACTTAATGTTCAAGTCTTCACCAAATCTAATTTGGTATATCAATTCTAATGTAATTTTAATTCGAAAGGAATGAATACATAAATAATAGGATTGTTAAGAAGTATATAAAGATTCATGTCATCCTTTTCTACCCTTGAAAGTTGAGATCACGGTGAAAAATAAGATTTGTACTATTGTTTAATTAGATTTGTGGTAATATTTGGCTGAGACATATGGGCTGTGTTATACTTCTGCCTAAGAAACAATGTTATTTTGAAGTGTCATCCAATTACATGACAAGGATTTCTTTTATAAACAACACATGTATAGAAATGAATCTTTGCTATGAAGATACTAAGCACAGAAATAAATCTATGTTTTGGAAAAATAAGAAAAGCAACGAACAGATCCAATCTCTTTTTGTAGAAAAATGCTGATAGTGTTGACTATATGTATAGCATACACACTTCCAGCCCCTAAATTAGTGACAATTGTAATAAGCAAATGCTCCTTCATTTATAGTCAGTTATGAATGTGTTAAAGTTTTTGACAAGAACTTTGAGGAGTTTTAGCATCAAGTTGTGTAGATGTGATGAAGTTATGGTGAAGAGTTGCATACCTTCATTATTTAGAGGGCGAGCTACTGCAATCAAGCTTCCTCTTTTATCCTTATGATTGTGTATGAATTATTTTGCATTTTGGAGTATCTTGAGAAGGAGAACATTGGTTGAATGTGTAAGTTGATTAATGCCCTTACCCTGGATATGGCTATGTACATGAGCCCCCGCTGTTCTGTTTTCCTAATGTTGACTATTTCTTTTTGTAGGGTCAGGCCTTGGCATTTGTGTATGGTGAGAGCCCATACCATTGTGAGTGTCATTTGCCTTCGGCTTCTAGTGATAGAGGAATTATTGGTATTAATTTGGGATCATTAGGTTTCATGGCGGCCCAGTGTAGTTATCAATCCTTGCTGCAACATAGAGCGAAAGGTCGGGTGGTTTGGAATCAAGGCTATAAAGAATGTCAATTGTACTTCGCCCATGGCTCCATTTACAAGGAATGCTTGTGTCCATATGTTTGTTGTGAGCATGATGCACTGACCTTTGAATAGTATAATATTTATTTTTCGAGTTGTTCATCTATATTTTCGTCTTGTCTTCTACTTGTGGTGTTTTTTGCTACACTTATTGCAATTGGACAATTCAATGGTGAAAGAACTGAGGATCCGCAGAGATAAAAAGAAAAACAATAGCAAAATGAGTGCAATAGTCGACCATGGATTCAATGTAGAAGTTGAGTACATATCTAGACATAGAATGCAACCGAGTCCAACCACGAAAGAAGGGATAAATTGTAGTGGTGGCAAAACCACCCAAGAGACTACGATGATGTGTCAAAATGAAGTCGACACATCTCTAGTAGACTCCTAAAAGATGACGACTTTTGTAGACAAGTGTCAAAGTGGCTATGAATGACTAAGTAGGATTAAAATCCTAAGTGTAAATTAAATAATTATACTAACAAATAGTTTCAACATTTTTCTATTGTGTAGTTTGGCTAAATCATTTGTAGCAAATAGGTACATTGACCTGTCAAGTTCATCCTTTGCATATGATATAATCAGTTTGTCATTGCGTGTCATTAAGAGCTTCCAATCTTCTTGTGTTAATTTTGGATTTCATATGTTTTGTAGTAGTCAAAAAAACTGTGCTTGTGTTGTAGTTTCATCTTATCGAAACATTGTTTGTAATATGAAGACTGTTGTGAATTGCTCCCACAATGTCCTAGTGTTTGAATGTGATGTGTAAATAGGCTTGTCCATCATAGGGGGTAGCTAAGAAAGGTCACCAACTAGTATTATGGAGATTCTACCGAAGCATAGTTTTTGATTCTATGGAAATGCTTGGCATAGATTGATGTCTATTTTTAGTAATAGCTTTGGTCCAATGAAGCTTAGTTCATCAATAAGGATGTATCTTATGTCCTTTAATTCCTCCTAGAATGTTGTCGACACTTTCCCTTGCAGCGCTTGCATTTGTTTTATAGGAATCCTGAGTATCAAATGTATAGTCGATGCATGTATGTTGAATGTGTCAACTCCTATAGAAGCTAGTGTGAGTAGCTAGGTTTTTTTTTGTGAGGCATTACTGTTGAGACCATTTCTTATGCTTGCAATCAAGTACGATTTTCCCATGCTTGTTGTGTCTTGAATGATCATGTTTAGTGGTTTGTAAGATGGGCATTTGTTGTGGCTTGTAATTATTGTGAGTGCTTCCTCAAGTGCTTTTTTGATAACGTGTAGCTAAAAATGTCAATTTGGATAGCTGTTGTCACCTTGTGCATCTATTTTTTTGCATTTATAAACTGTGATGCAATTTCATGTAGATATATTGTAGTATGATAATTTGATTCCATGTGTTGTTGTTATCAAACTCACATTTGCCAAGCATGTCAATTTTGTTGAAGCAAATATTATTTGAGGGGCCTATTTGTGAAAACAATTGCCACTCATTCATCTACATTATTGTTTCTTGCATGTTTGTGTCACTATCATTGCCCTCTTCTTCTTCTTCTTCCGAGTTTGCTTTGTTTAGGGTGATGTGATTGACATGTCATGCATAATATGTGGTTGCATTCATGTTCTTCCAATCTACAATCATTGAGTCTTTAGTAAGTCCTATGTCATTTTGTATATCATGAAAATGTTTATATAAGAGTAGCTCGATCCAACAAAATAATTCAGAATTATCCAAGTCCTCATTTGGAATGTTATAGAACTTTGAGTAAATTTGATAATGACTTTTACTTATGTTTCTTTCCACTTGGACTGTGTACAACAAGCCGATAAGGTGTAAGATCTTGTAGATTCAAGAAGTGCTACTGTCTCAAGCTCTAGAGGTAGATTAATGTAGGTCTACAAGTAGGTATTTTGGACTTGCCTTGTGCCTATCACGTTTTGTATCCATTGGAATATTTTTTGGTTGACATTCAGAGATGTGAAAGGATGATTGCAAATGATAAGTGGTAGTTTTTTAAGCATGTGACATGTTTCTTGTGGCCCTATATGACGTTTGTCTACAATCTTGGTCATGAATTTTTTATATGTTGCAAGAGCCAAACTATCTGCTTGTTGGGTTGTAAACATTCTTCTTCACATATTCTAGTGTAAGTTTTAGATGTTCTCTTTGCTTTTGATGCATACTTGGCAATGTACTTGAGGACGAGTTCTTGTGAGATTACAAGTTGGCAATCGATATTGGCTCTCCATATCAATAACATTTCTTGATTATGTATGTTTTAAGTCTGTCATTGTTTCTTACAAGTTGATATTTTTTGTGTCCACCATCATCACTTGATAAAGTGTAGTTATTATGTTCTTTGCATGGAGCTTTGTATCGTTACTCTATTTTTCTCTCCTCTTTTGGTAAGCATATTCCCTCTTTGCATTTTGTATGCCTTCAGACCCGATTAATTAATTCTTTGAATACATGAGTGGGATTTGCTACAAATATCTCATTTGTGTCCAACAAGCATTGATCATCTAGTGCAGATTGAAACACTATGTTTTTTGTATGTGATGCCTCATGAGGGTTCCAAGCAATAACATACATATCAAAAAACATTCATGTTCTTTCTAGTTTTGCAACATTTTTCCAATCGATTTTATCCACATCTGGTGAATTTTAGATCCAAAGAACCCCATGCACATGTGCAATACCTAGATATGTTGTCACTCATACCTATTCCCATAGTTTTTTTGCATCAAGGAGTTTTTCAATCACTTCTTCATGAAATATTTTAAAATATTGTTGTAAGTATAATACTGTGGTATGAGGGTTATTGATTATGTTCTCCATATGTTGTCTATTTGATATCATTATAGTGGGAGTGGCTTTTAAGAGAATTGGATGTACATCTAGCCACTTTTTTTCTACTGCACTCAATGCAAAAAATAGAGTGGGTGTTCCTATTTGGTTGATCATGTTTGTTAACTCTACATGACACTTGTTCCAATATGCTCTTGTACCTCAGATAAATGATTCAAAGTGCACGATCTCCTCAACAAGTTGGTTGTCTAGTAGATTTGTAAGGTGTGCATGAAGATTTTCAATGGTGGTTGGTATGTTTTCTTCTACATTTCTCTTGACAAACACAACTATAAGTGCTTGACTATGATGCCTCAAAATGAGATTGAAAATGAAATATCGAAAGTGGGGATGCCTTCTGAACTTGTTGGACCATGGAATCTCATTAAGTGTAGTGCAAAATCATGGATGTGGTCTTCCCTCAGATTGGGTTGCATGTATTGTACATATACATTTGAGAAGAGAGTGAGAAATGACATATCTAGTAAACCCTCAGTGTTGTATTCGTTTAGTAGAGATGAGTCTACTGTAGTCCAGCTGATAATGTTGGTTGTGTTGTCATTATCTTGCAATGTTTGCTTAATAATTTATAGCTTACGACCTCTTTTTGGTTTTCTACACATAAATAATGATGTATATGTTATGTTATTTTCATTTGGGTCTTCATCAGTGTCCATTTCATTATTTGGTAGCATCATGTATTCAGTTGTTTTATTGGTAGATGTATGCATAGTTGAAATATATGTTTTTATTTTAGGGATCTCAGCTAGATATTGAGAATGAATGGTGACATCGGTATAGTATGGGTCATATTTGACCTTGTATTAATATTAAACTAAATTTTTGTAATGATACATTGGTTGTACTTCATATAAAATGTGTTTATGCCTCATCTAAAATAAGAGGTAATTACCAAGAAAAAATTACTATTACTAAACCAAGTTATCAACCAATTTCAAGAGGGAAAAGTAAAAAGTAATTTTACTCAAAGATTAGTCTGCCTCTCTCCAAGAAAAACTATAGGTCGTAGATAAAGAAAATATACAAATTGTGAAGGTGCTTTTGGGTGTTGGAGTAGATAAGACCACCATCCAATGAATGGAAAATAATTGAAAATGCCACCTCATACACACCAAAGAGATAAATTATTAATTACAAATTTTCATCACTAAACAAAGAAAGTTTCAATGTGTCGTATTGCATGCAAAAATTTTCTTAGGTATGATAGCAAATGATTATAAGTTAAGTTATGCTAAATAAAAATTGCAAGTTTCGTTACAGTGTCATTTCCTTTTAACTGAACAACACACATCCCTTTCAAGACTCTTATGGAGTTTGGCTTGTAATTGCCGAGCTCCACAAAGAAGCAAGCAACCATTTTAAATGTTAGAAGTGTTGTAGCAAATTTCAATTTTCTAATCTATAATAATAACACAAATTTGCAAGTGCAAGCAAATCAAGAACAAAATTAATATTTGTAAGCCTTCCAAAATGGGGAAATCATTTTTTTAAAGGTTTGGAAATGAGTTTTCTATATCTTTATAAAACCAAAATGGGGAAATACATTTTTAAGAAGGGTTAAGAATGATTACTTCACATCTCTCCAATCCAAGGAGGAGAAGAGTACTAAGTTTTATTATAAGAACTCCAACTCATATAAGTATATGAAGTAACAAATATAGTGTAAAAGTTGTTCCAATTACTGATATGGAGCAAGCACATGTAAAAAGAAATTAGGTGGACAAATGCTCAAAATAATTGAATTGAATAAAATAGAATTAAAAAGTTGCTCTATTTAGATATTAAATTAATAAATAATAAATTTATTAAAAATATATTAAAATTGTTTTAGGCATGAATACAACATTTTATTTTTTAAACATATTTTATTGTTCTAATGTTTTTTATTTCATATTAAAATGGAATGTTTTATCTTTGCAAACTTAAAAAAAGAAAAGACTATACAAATGGATTTTTCTAAATGCAAGATAGATTGGAATTAGACATGAGAAATACTTAATTTGGGTGGACAATGCCCACACTAATTAGTTTATTAGTTAATTACTCAAATTGAGAAATATATAATTAGCCAAAATTGTGTGTCTACACTTTGTCCTTCTTTGAAACAATATTTGAAATGATATTATTTGAAAGATTAAAAAAATTACTTGTCAATAGAAGAAAATAAGTGAAAAAGGGAAAAATGAATTGAAAATTAAGACAAAGGTGAGAAATAAATGAAAAAGAAAAATGCATATGAGCTCATTTGCTCATTTCCAAGTTAAAGAAAAAAGGATCCCAATTATGAAGGGAGAGAGAAAATAACTGGAATTCCTTATACATATCATCAAGTCATAAACTTCAATTATTATATAATTTAAAAACATAATTTTAATTGCTTCATAAATATAAAATAACCATTACATATCTAAAATTCTTTTATTAATTAATATATTGAGGCAATACCATTTTAAAAATATTAGGCCAGCATAACGTTTAACTTAATACATCCATACATACTCTTAAAAACTTTGAACCTCCATAATTGACTCGAACAAATTGTTTCATTGTATTGAGTGTCTTAATTGCTCCAAAAGTATGCATCCCACTACACACAAATTTCCATAAACTAGGAATATTTTTAACTCTTTACACCGAAGGCGTTTCTTATATGAAATGCATCGGCTTGTGTTAAAGGATTGACTCTAGCATGTCATACGCATGCAAGATGATTGAAGTTTCCCGGACCGTCCGTGGCGTTTGAAAAAACTCAAATTTGTAAACTTTTCGCATTGTGAAGCATCTGCAAAGCTATGAATTAACTTGCCAGAAACCCTGCGTTAGGTTCATGGTTAACGAGACATGCGTCACTTCTATCCATTTTACTTTTTGTAGGGCTGACAAATTCACCAAAAGTGACAGGCACTGACGAATTCGACAGAAGTGACAGGGTTTTCAAAATTGCCTTGACATGCATGAAATCCTCCACCACTTGGTACCTCTGAATTCATTGAAATTTTCATCTTTAAGCAGATGGCGATTTTAACTTGATTCATTCCACTCTTTGTATGTATTTTATTTCATAAAAATTCACGTACATAGTTTCTGATTGACTTGATCAGCTGAAACAAGTAATTTTACTTTGCTTATGAGTTTTGATTGTTTGCAATTTACAGTCAGTAGCAGCTTGCGGTGCAACGAATTTGCCAGATGAGAGGGCGTCTCTGGCTCTGAGTATAGCGTATTGGTAGGAGAAGCTACCCACGACACCCATTCCACAAACTCTCTTAGAACTTATCTCATTTGACGTTGATGGGAAAATAGCGTTGAATTTGAGCGAGGAAGGAGTGAAGGTGAGTGCGGGAATGGAAATGGAGATGGTGATGCCTCCATTAAGGAAAGATGAGAAATAAAGCATCGTTGCATCATTGAAACGCTATGATGGGGGTGAAGGTTGGAAAGCTGAAACGGAAATGCCGAGGGACCCATCGCTGTGCATGCTTCTACTGGAGAAAGATTTGGTGAGAAGAACCAAACTGTCTCTCACCTTCATGCAGGAAAGCATTCCCGACGCTCCGCATAAGCATTTTCTTCCGCGCACCGTGGTAGACAAAATAGTGCCAAAAATACTACTTCTGGGAATGAATTTTTGGAAATGTACCTACTGAGGCACTTTTCTAAAAACCCGACCTTTACTTTCCCAGTCTTTTTCCATTTTTCAGACGAGAAATTATATGCAAGAAAATAGGATTTAAGTGTGATTGTAAGTGGTGTATGTTAGAAAGATCATTGGTCTCAGTCGAATCATCACTGTTGCAAAAAATCGCTGAACTCGTTGAGTCCATGGACCTCACCATTCTCACTGATTTTGAGAGGTAGAAAATTGCTATGCGATTGGAAAATAGCATAGATGTCCTGAGCACAGAAGAAAAGAAGATGATAAGAGCATCTTTTCTTGAGCTCTACCACAATATTTTGGGGTTACAACGCATTCATTCTTATGCCAGAACAACTCTGCCTTCGCTGTGGGAAGTATTGGACGACTTTGAAGAGGTTGTTCTAGGGAATTCTCAATGCTTTGAGCTATTTGCAAAACTTTATTTTTTCATCGAGGATGAAGTTCTTTATCAGAAGGCATTGAAAATATTCAATGCATATATGGGAAAGCACAATGAAGGCGTTTTGAAAGCTATAGTGAACTCCATTGCAACGAAGGTGTTTAGATTGGGTTTTACTCTATTTGGCTTAAGGGAGGTCAACAGCTAAGCTCTAGTTATTTCTCCAAAGATGAGCAAAGCTTCTCTTTCTTCTTAAAACTATGTTCTAGTCGCATATGGGTATGTGAGGCAAATAGACTCTGTCAAATTCCAATTGGGAATCGGGAATCGCAATCTAGGAGTGTGAATCCCGCTAAGCACTCTATCAACAAAAAGGTTGACATTAAGGCCGCAGAGAGTCTCATCGGATTTCTTAGGGAACATGTGCGATTTCTGAAATGTGGACTTAGTAAAGAAAATAACTTTCATCGGGAAAAGAAGATCGTTGATTCTCTCTTCGAAAAGAGAATGGAAATGGCACAAACTTTGAAATCTGAATGAAAGAGACAGTCAGACACCACTGACATCGATTTCTGACAAGCCAAATGATTAATTTCTTTAAAATATAGATAATGTATTATAATTTAATTATTATTATTATTTTTTAAAATAAATTATATATATTTTTAGATTATAAATTTATGTGACTTATGTATGCACCCAAAAATGGTTGCCTAGACTTTGGGCCCAATTTATTTGATTTATTTATCTTTGAATCAGTTTTATCAATAATCAATATTTTTTAGATTATATCAATTTCCTTGATCAAATCCTATGTCATCACTTATTCAATTATTTTCTTTGGGCTAATTATTATATCCTAAGTTTTTATTTACTTAAAAGGAATATTTCCTCCCCTTTTATTTAAATAAAAAATCCCCACTTTTCTTCTTATCCTATGTTGCAAAAATAAAACATTATTCTTATTTTATAAAAAGAGAAAAAGTATCTTTTTGTCTCATATGGACACTAAAGTCAACTCCTATTTTCCTATTGGAGGATATTTGTGCACAAGGATCAAGCTTCCATTTTTCTCCACCGTTGATTAAGCCTTTTGCCTCTTAATCTCAATGGTCCATTTCACCTCATTTCTTATAAAAGGAGAGCTCTCTCCTTCATTTGTATCCATCATCTTTATGCTATTGTTATGCTGCAGGTTTTCTAGGTGACTTGGAGCTTTTTGAAGACATTGTTGTTGCATTACATTCTAGTTGCATATTTGCTTTCTTAGTTGCATAATCATGGCATGTTAGCTTAGTTTCTTTTCATGCAATAGATTAATCTCACATAGCTTAATAGGAGGATTTGTAATACTTGTATTTTCCTTTTATAGCTTGCATCTTTCATTCTCATAGATTAGTTTGCATTGCATTGTATCCATATTGATTTCATTGGAGATATTGACATTGTTGCCCTTGTCTTTGATTTGGAATCTCTCATTGTGTGGTTGACTAGCAAGGTCATGAGTTTATAGCTCTAGCTGAGAGCAATTTTACAAATCTTGCAACTCCATGCATAAAGAGCTATGGATTGATTTGTGAGGGCTCATTCTTGAGTTTTCTTGCATGTAAAGATTCATAGAAGTGTGGTCACATTTTCACCATACATTTTTTGGTGCCCACCGTGGGGTAGAGTAGCTTAACTTTGTCCTTTATTTTCTGGATTTTCACAAAATTTTTTTATCAATTTTCGGTCTCTAGTTTTTCTGTCTCAAAGTGTCGTGTGACATTTTTTCAGTGTCGTGCAACAGTTCTTTGCATAGAGGTGCGACACTTTACCAGTTAAAAGTGTCACCCCATGTGACAGTAAGTGTCACCCTGTTTGCTATGTTCTGTCACCTACAGGTTTTGAAGTCTGTCGCCCTAGGAATAATTGTCGCACCAGCATATAAAGAAGTGGCGCACGACAGTTCTGGTGACTGTACCATCACCTGTACCCAACAGTGAGTTTTTTAAGGCCCCTTTTAGCCGAGTTTAGATTGATTTGTTTGTTAGTTTGATTTGCTGTGGCTAAATAGATTGCATTTCTAGATTTCAGTTAGTTTACTTGCTTTCATAGGCACATCTCTTTTGGGTTAATAAAAGGACATAGATTTGCTTTTGATAGTTTGTAAATGCTCTTTGGTTTCCAATATCAAACATCTCATTTGAGTGATTGAGGGCATGGATTCATTCCTTGTTTACATAGGGAGTTAAATGCACCAATTTGTGGACTCACTCTATGTTTACTTGGAAAGTTAAATATTCCATTGTTAAACCCTTTTTCATTTGTGAGTAGTATTGATAAGCAACTTTAGATTACTTTTGATTGAGCTTGTTAGCTAAATTGGGTGTTGGACTCGCTTATTTCTAATTGCCCCTCGTTATTTTCCCTTTGGGTGCAAGGTCAGCATTCATACATGAGGGAGGGGTCTACTTGAAAAGAGCGTTAAGTGTTCCACAAAGTTTTGCCCTTTTTATGCTTTCTTGATCTCATTAGTTTTCTTAAGTGTGGACTCACTTTGAGTTGATGTGAGGAGTTAAATGTTCCACTTTTGGGCTCACTTTGAGTTGATGTGAGGAGTTAAATGTTCCACTTTTGGACTCACTTTGAGTTGATGTGAGGAGTTAAATGTTCCACTTTTGGACTCACTTTGAGTTGGTGTGAAGAGTTAAATGTTCCACTTTTGGACTCACTTTGAGTTGGTGTGAAGAGTTAAATGTTCCACTTTTGGACTCACTTTGAGTTTGTGTGAAGGGTTAAGTGTTCCACTTTTTGGACTCACTTCACATTCTCTTGAAGGGTTAAATGTTCCACTTTTGGACTCACTTCACATTCTCTTGAAGAGTTAAATGTTCCACTTTTGGATTCGCTTCACATTCTCTTGAAGGGTTAAATGTTCCACTTTTGGACTCGCTTCACATTATCTTAAAAGGGTTAAATGTTCCACTTTTGGACTCACTTCACATTCACTTGAAGGGTTAAGTGTCCCACTTTTGGACTCACTTCACATTTACTTAAAGAGTTAAGTGTTCCACTTTTAGTGCTTTAAATACTTTTTGATAGTGGATTGCTTGGAGCTAATTGGATTTTAGGATTGTTCTAACCATTGTGGAGCTAACAAGTTGTGCTTGTAGGTTCTCTCATTGCTTGAAATTTGCCAAAAGAATGCATGTCAAAGAGGGCTACTAATGGTTTTTGCAGGGCTGCCCTAAGCATAAAAATGAAATCAATTGCTTGTTTAATTGCTTTCTTTATTGAGTGCGGCATATACTACTTGTTTCATTTCATAGGCACTTAATACCTTGTTGTAGGAATTTTGAGGTGGTAGGAGAGTATGCTCTTCACCCTTGTGGTGAAACAAAAATCTTGACCCATCTTGAGATTTTGAAAGCAAGGGGGTAATTGAATTTGCTTGGTGTGTTTGGGAGAGATTCTTGAGATAGGGGAGTATGCTCTTCACCCTTGTGGTGAACCAAAAACCTTGAACCTCAAGAGTTAATTCACTCTTTGTTTAGTATAGGAATCCTTTAGGGGGTCTGCTCTTGAGCAATCGAGAGGAATGACCCAAGTGGGGACAAGCCTTTTGCCGGCTATTCTGACTCAATATAATCTCAAGGCTATCGAGGACACAAAACCTTGGTAGACATAACACTTGTCTTCGCTTGATGTGAGTAGCTCATGGGATTGTGACCATGGGGAAAGCATTGAGCAAGAATGCTTAAGGTACTCTTGAGGCCGTGAGGTCCTAGTCCTTTATGAAGAGCAAGAGGGGTGTTATGAATGGAAGCCCTTATTAAGAACCATAGGTTAGAAGCCACCTTTATTTAGCCGCTTATCTTCTTAGTGCAAGGATTGATCCAAGTGGACTAACCCGAATCACCCCAAGATACTCACCATATGTGTCCCTTTGGTTGTGTTGTTTAACACTTCCACGACAAAGTTAATATCTCTTGTGGGCAACCACTTGGTGTGAGGCAAGGGGACATCAAGTTGTGAGCTAAGTTGGTAAGTATTGAGCCTTGTTTTGTAGGTAGATATTCCTTGAAGTGTCTTCGATTGTGTGATACCAGTGTAAATGTTCTCAATATACAAACAATCGGTAGCATTCATAGGGTGCTTTTTTTTAAATTTTGATATCACAATTGTTTGTCTTGGCAAGGTTTCTTTTGCCCTTGTTTCAAGTGCTTGAAGACACGTTTGATCCCATACTATTTGCAAACCTATCAATTTGCTGCTATCATTGTGATTACATTCAAAAAATTAACCCTCAAACTAAAATTTTTGAACAAACAGGCCTTAAAACTGAGATTTTACACTTCATTGATCATAGAGTCGTACGACACTGAACAAGTGTCACGTTCTATTTTGAGAATTGTCACGCGCCAGTTCACCCCTGCAAGTTTGTCACCCCGTTTGACGAAAAGTGGTGCACTGATAGCCTAGAAACTGTCGTCTGGATTAAGGTGAAGTGTCGCCTAAATATAAATTGTCATCTTTCTTGCCTGGAAAGTGTCGCCTGGGTAGTTTTTGCTGTGTTTTTAGTTTCAGTCAGTTTCAGTTGCTGCTAGTCAAATTAAGTCTTGGAGTAGGTTTCTTGCTCTGTTGTTGGAGACCTATTTTGGTTCTAAGTCTCTGGTTCTTGCCCTCTAGGAATAGCATCAATTGGTTTACAAGGCCACTTTGAAAATAGTTGTTAGGTTAGAAGGTTATTCTTGGTGAGAAAGCTTATCTCTAGAATTGTTAGCTACATTCTTGAAGAATTTTAGTGCTCTTATTGTCCAAATCACTTTTATTTAATCAATTTCAGTTATATTTCGACCTAGTCCAACCTTCTGATTCAAAAGTGCAAGGGTAGTCGCCCTTTGATTTAAAGCACCTCTTTGACAATGTTGGTAAAGCCCTTTTTTCTATCTTTTCATTTCATTTTGGACAATAGAGAACTTTGATTATCGTAGTCTGGTGTGGACATTTCGGGAGGTCATCTTATCATTAAGAATCTCTTTCTTTCATTTCAATTACAACAAGGTACCAAGTCAATCAAGGGAAGCAACCCCCTATTGTCTTTAGCTAGTTACCACCAGTTAAGACTCGTCAACAGCACAAAGGAAAAGAACCCCTTTTCGATCAATCTCCTAAAAGTGAATCTGAGGTTTGTTTTAATCCAAAAGGTAATCCTAGTGAAGTGAGCACCTCTTTAGCACCACTTTCATCTAGTATGGACATGAGTTACACTTTCACTCGACAACAAAGAGAAGCCATGAATCAAACTCTTGAGGATATTTTCCAACTGCATAGGAGTACCAGAGTGTATGGTGGTTCTTCTCATGCTAGTCCACCCGGGTCACCCCCTAACAACACAAGGTATTTTGATGCTCACCAACGAGCTTAGAGACATTATAGGCAAACTCACTCAGATTCAGAGTCACAACACAAGGACCAGAACAATGAATCTAGTGACCATCACATCAATGCAACCAACGCAATAAGGCATTCAAGACAATCTTCTCCATTTAAAGATACCTCTCGATATGCAAATACGAGATTGAAAAACATTGAAAGGGAGAAGCAAGCCTATTTAGATGAACAAGCCACCAAAAAAGAGAAATTTAGACAACTAGAAGAAGAGGAATGTGCATTATTGGACATAAGAAGAGGAGTCGCCCAAGAAGAAGAAGATAGGCTCTATGCACAAAAACTCCAAAATTAATTTAATGGCAGGGGTACCAATAGTTGGACCAACTCACCCCCATCTACCCCTTCACAAAGTCCTAGAAGAAGGTCAAGGATGCCCTCAAGATCCCCAAGTCCTAGAGGTAGAAGGACTTCAAGATATGATCACCATAGGAGACAGTCGCCTCCTAGACTTTCAAAGCAACCCTCCCAATGAGCACATCATGGCTCACAACATGGAGGAAGTTATGCCAACTTCAATCATATAGATTTTATGACTATGCAACAAGAACCATCCTTTCAAGCATATGTAGAAAGGTATGTGGAACAAAACAAGGATCAGTTTCTAGAAAGTCTCATCAACAAAGGTGCTAAGGTCCCATATAATTTTGATGTGGACCGAAAGGTAAAGAAGCAAGATCCATCAACTAATGAGGTGATCAAACAACTTCAAAAAGATATAGAAAGGATGAGGGCTCCTAAGAGCACATTTAATTTGGATTCCATATGTCCCAACCCAATTGACAAGAGTGTGGTGTTGGTTGAGTTTCCTAAGAAAATTGAGTTTCCAACCTATGACAAATATGATGGTGTTGGTGACCCTCATGACCATGTTAGACAATTCTATATAATGAGCTTTTCTTTTCATCATGAAGACTCCTATTTGATGAGATTATTCCCAAGGAGTCTCAAGGGTCAAGCCACGGAGTGGTTTACTAACCTTACTCCTCCAGTTAAGACATTTAGAGAGCTTGTGGAAAGATTTGTTCAACATTTTGCTTACAACTTATCAAGGTCGGTCACCATGCTTGATTTGTGCAAACTCAAGCAGAATCAAGGGGAATCCTTTGTTACCTTTCTACAAAGATGGAGACATTTGTGCTCGAAATATCCAAGGACAATTCCTGAAGAGGAAAGAATAGACATCATTGTGAGCAACTTGGTACCAGAATTAAGGTATGAAGTAAGGAAGATCCCATTTAATTCTTTTGATACCATGGTAGAAGTGGCATGTCACATAGAGGATGTCCTAAAAGAACAAGGAATTTTGGCCAAAACAACTAATAACAACAATGGCCAAAACAACAATAATAATGGTAATAAGGACAAAAAGAACTCCTATTGGAATAAGAATAAGCAAGTGGTCAATGATGGAGTTGTTGACTCATCACAACCTAAGAATGAAGGAGTTCTTAATCTCTCTAATGTAGTCCAAGCCATGAAGCTGCAAACATCTTCAGCACAATGGGAGAATAAACCCAAGTATCAAGGGAGACCTAAAATAGAAAAGAGACAATTTACCAAACTTGGGGACTCCTATGCAGACATTTTCAAGATGTTAATTGCTCATAATTTGGCACAACCTTAGGATCCTACAAAGTTTCGCATACCGGATCCTAAGCCTCATTGGTGGGATGAGAAGGCTTTTTGTGTCTTTCACAATGGAATTGGACATGATATAGAAAATTGTTTTAAACTTAAGCATCTTGTCCAAGATCTTATTGAAAGCGGAAGATTACAAGTTGATGGTTTAACCACTAATGTGGATCATAAAGCTTTTAAAGAACCCTTGCCCAAATATGAGAAAGGAGAGAATTCTAATAACAAGAATGGCAAGGTTGCTATTAACTACACCTACACAAATGCTGAGAATGTTATTAACATGCTCGAAGTTACTGATGATAATGTCAACATGATGAGAGGGAAAGACCCTTATGGATATGATGTGGATTCAAATCCTATGCTTGATGAAGGACCCGTTGTGGTACTAAGAGGTCCTCACTCATGAAGGATGTCTGAACCCCTCAATGCAGTCACTAGGAGTCAGTCTCAAGCTCCCATTATTATTAGAGGTCCTAACTCTAGTAAGTCTAAGCAGCCAGTGTCAAAAGGTGTTCTTCCTAAATCTGTTGTTGGTCCTGAGTTGAATTATAATCTTGTTGACCAATTACAACATACACCAGTGCAGATTTCAATCTTTGAGCTTTTGGAATTGTCCCCTAAGCATAAGCGTGTCCTTGAGGATGCCTTGCGAGAGGCTAATGTCCCTAATGATATAGATGTAGATCAATTCCAGAATATGGTCAACCACTTGGCTAGCCCTCACTACCTTACATTCTCAGAAGAAGATAACAAGTCATTAAGCCACCCACACAATTTGGCCCTTCATATAGAGGTTATGATCCACAAGACCGATGTCAGGCGCATGTTGATAGATGGGGGTGCTAGGCTTAATATTTGTTCTTTGAGCTTATTGAGGGCCTTGGGTTATTCAGAAGAAGTCATTGATACAAGGAAGAAGATAACTATCAAGGCTTATGATGAAGCAGAACGTAGTTCTAAAGGATTGGCTGTTCTTCCTATCTGAATTGGTCCTGTAGAGAAAGATATTTTGTTTCAGATTGTTGATGCTAGTCCTTTGGCTTACAATTTTTTATTGGGTAGACCTTGGATACATGAGATGCAAGCGGTCCCATCTACTTATCATCAGTGTGTGAAGTTCCCTTACAATGGAGTAGAAGTTTGCATACCCGGGGATAGCACATTGTCAGTCAACACAATTTCAGCAGGGTCTCACATTCCTTTGAATAGGGAGGTTGACACTTTTGATACTACATTTGAATAGTGCAAAGACAAATTCAAAGCCATGGATCTTGGCATGGGGGATTACAAAATTGATTCATTCACAAAATTGCCAATTTCCCCTAGGTCTTATGGCAAACCTTCTCAAGATATGAAACCCTCGTCTTCAGCCATGACATTGTTCGACAAGTTTATAGAATCCTCAGTTCTGATTCAAGGGGAAAAAGAAGAGGTTTCCATTAGGGACTAGATTTACTGAGAGGAGAAATACCGACATAATGAGAATTTTGCACCTTCCCCTAGAGCTTATGGGAGAGGGTATACATTGGTCAAGAATATGGGCTATCTAGGACATGGTCCCCTTAGTCATAGGTTGGATGCTAAGGCTGAACCTCTTAACCATGCCCTTTTTGGACGAAGGAATAAGTCAACAGTTGGCTTAGGTTTTGAAAATAAGAAACAAAAAAGTGTACCTGTCTCAGCTGCGATGGATAGCGACAATGACACAGACTACACACCTAATCTTTCTAATCAACAAGACATGTCTGATGATTAGGTGCCTTCAACAAATCTTCTTTGGGGAGATTCAAAAGATTTGACAATTGACAGTCCTACTATCCCAGCTGTGATGAATAGTGATTATATGAATGCTAGATTGACAATGGAAAGTGCTGCTATCCTAGCTGCGACAGATAATAACAATGCTAGTGTTAGAGAAGGGGAAACTCTTCCCAACCTTGAGGCTTCTACATCACAAGGCCCAAATAATGATTTAGAGACAGACTCACATGAGTTCAAATGGGACTCACTTTCAGATGCAACAGTTGATTTGGACATGGATGTTGTCCATACTTATAGTACTCAACCTGATGTGACCAACGAGCCTAGTGCAGGACTAGAGGAGTGGACTCCTCGAATTGCCTTAGTGGACAACGCTTTGTTTGGTAGGACAAATCCTGATTCGGGTATCTTAGAAGGAGACTTGATGAATCCCAATTGTATGGTCACCACAGATAACACCTTCCACATGCACAATGTTGAACCAGTCATTGACCTACCCCTTGTTCATTTTCACCTAATTGATTGGTCTCAACGTCACCAAGAGCAAACTTTCAGAATGACTATGAAATTGCCTGTTATCTAAATGCTCTTGAACCCGTAGTCTCTTCCACTAGTGAACCGACAACAAGTATGACGAAGCCTGATATTAAGTACCTCAGTTTAAAAATAAAAGAAAAATAAAAAAAGAACGATGGTTATGATGGCGAAAACCACTTTGTGGCGGTGTCAGAACCCAAAATAGTAAAAAAAAAAGACGTATCCGAAGGTGAAAACCTTTTTGAGGTGCCTAAGGATGGGGTACTTAATAACTTGCCAAGTTACTTCCAGGATAGGTCATTAGTTCTCATTGAGCCCACACAACCAGTGAATTTGAATACAGAAGAGGCTCCCCAAATAGTGCACCTAGCTCGGTCTCTATCAGTTGAAGAAAAAGAGGCATATACAAAGTTTTTGCAAAAGAAGAAAATAAACTTTGCTTGGACATATTCTGATATGCCAGGGCTTGACACTGATCTTATTATGCATCATCTATCTATAGCTCCAGGAATAAGACCGGTTAAACAAAAGTTGAGGAAATGCATCCTCACATAGCTCTTCTTGTTAAAGCTGAATTAGAAAAGCTCTTACGTGCAGGATTCATTCGAGCTATTGACTATGCTGAGTGGATCTCCAATATTGTTCCAGTTTCAAAACATGATGGGTCCATTCACATTTTCACAGACTTCAGAGACCTCAACAAAGCATGCCCAAAGGATGACTTTCCACTCGCAAACATAGACATGATAGTGGATATGACGGTGGGTTATGAGATATATTCCTTAATGGATGGGTTTTCCGGATATAACCAGATAAAAATATCTCCCGAAGATCAAGAGAAAACAAATTTCACATGTGCATGGGGAACCTATTGTTGGAACGTCATGCCATTTGGCCTAAAGAATGCAGGAGCAACATACCAATGAGCTATGACCACAATTTTTCATGATATGATGCATAAGAACATGAAAGATTATGTGGATGATACCTTGGCTAAATCTAGGAAATGAGATACACACCTTGACGATTTGGAAGTGATTCTAGATCGCATGGAACAATTTCAACTTAGATTGAATTCGAAAAAGTGTGCATTTGGAGTTACCTCAAGTAAACTTCTAGGATTCATAATTTCAGCAAAAAGAATAGAGGTTGATCTTAAAAAGGTCCAAGCTATCTTAGATATGCCACCTCCAAAGAACATAAGTCAAATGAGAAGTCTTCAAGGATGACTCCAATCTATACGGAGGTTTATTTCACAACTTGCAGATAGAGCACAACCTTTCAATAAAACATTGCATAATGGAGTCACATGTGTGTGGAATGAGGATTGCCAAAAAAGCCTTGATCAAATAAAACATTATTTGGCTAATCCTCCAATTTTGATGCCTCCTATTCCAGGGAAACCATTGATTTTGTACATTTCAGCAACAAAGTTTTCCTTGGGGGCAGTGTTGGCTCAATTAGATGACACTGGGAAAGAAAGGGCCATATATTACATAAGTCATACTCTTGTATCCTATGAAGTCAATTATAACAATATTGAAAAGTCTTGCTTAGTTGTGGTGTTTGCTTCCCAAAAGTTGCGACACTATATGCTTGCTCATACTATACATTTGGTTGCAAAAATTGATCCTCTTAAGTACTTGCTTAGTAAGGTTTCCCTCATGGGTAGACTTGCTAAGTGGATGATGGTTTTATCTGAGTTTGATATAGAGTACATTGAAAGAAAGGCCATAAAAGGGCAAACTATTGCTGACTAGTTAGCTGATTTTCCAGTTAAGGATAGTATGCCTATTCAGGTAGAGTTCCCAGATGAAAATATTCTATACATGACCACTCGCACTTGGAAGATGTTCTTCAATGGTTCCAACATGCAAAATGGATCAGGTGCGAGAGTATTATTTGTTTCTCCTCATGGGAATAATATACCAAAATCTTACAAACTTTTATTCCCATGTACAAACAATATTGCAGAATATGAAGCATTAACCAATGGATTGAAACTAGCTATAGAATGGAACATAACAAAGTTGCATGTCCTTGGGGATTCACAGTTAATTATCAACCAAGTCAATGAGGAGTATCAAACCAAGGATGATAAATTGGTACCTTACAAAAAGATGGTTGATTCATTGAGATGTTACTTTACCTTTATGACATTCCAACAGATCCCTAGAGCAGACAACAAAGCTGCAGATGCTATGGCCACATTAGCTTCACTCCTTTAGTTGGAACAACATGAATCAAGATTGGAATTCCTGGTGGAAGAGCTACACCATCCCATATTTGATTCATCTGAAAGCCATGTCATTTGTACCATTGTCACTCATGAGTCTTCCCGATATGGTGCTATCTATTCATATCTCTATGATGGCATCATCCCTAACACATTCAACCGTTCTGAACATCAAAACCTTGTCTGTAACGCCTCTTGCCACACCCTTATCTCTGGTGATTTATATAGGAGGGGTTTAGATGGGACACTTCTTAGGTGCTTGGAAAAGGAGGAATCCGACCAAGCGTTAGTTGACATTCACGAGGGCATTTGTGGTGGACACTCTAATGGTCTTGCCATGGCCCGAAGGTTGCTTAGGGCGGGGTATTACTAGCCCACAATGCAAACTGATGCAGTAGCTTTCTCTAAATCTTGTGAGAAATGTCAAAAACATGGAAACCTGATTCACGCTCCAGGGAGGGAGCTAATTCCTTCTATTTCTCATTGGCCATTTCAGCGCTGGGCCTTTGACCTTGTTGGGAAAATTAACCCCAACTCATCAGGTAGACATAATTTTATCATCACAGCTACTGATTATTTCACAAAATGGGTAGAGGCAGTCCCTCTTTCTATTGCCTCGGGCAAAACAGTTTCACTCTTTATCCTGAATCATATTATTTGCCAATTTGGAGTGCCTTCTGAGATTATTACTGACAATGGAGGACAATTCAAGAACAAGGAACTAAAGCATTTATGCAAAAATTTTAAAATCAAGCAACATTGGTCCTCCATCTACTTCCCACAAGGAAATGGACAGGCAGAAGCCTCTAATAAAACCATTCTTAAGATTCTTCATAGGACAGTGCACAAGAATGGTAGGGATAGGCACTTGCAAATCAATCCAGCACTATGGGCTTATAGAACTAGCATTCGTACCCCTACACGAGCTACTACTTTTGCTCTTACCTATGGTGTTGAAGCAGTATTACCTTTAGAAGTAGAGATCCCTTCACTTAGAGTCTCATTCAAAGGTTTGATTACAGATGAGGATTACTGTGCCATGAGGTTACAAGAACTAGAACTTCTAGATGAGAAGCGTAAGGCTTCCTTTGATCACATGAGAGTATATCAGAAGCGTATGTCCAAGGCATTTAACAAGAAGGTTCGCCCTAGAGAGTTTCAAATAGGTGATCTTGTTTTGCGAGAGAATCCTAAGAATCAACAGAACAGAGAACAAAAGGGCAAGTTCAAACCCAATTGGCTTGGACCATACATTATCATAGTGGCTTTTGGTACAGGTGCATATTTACTGTCAGATGAAGATGGGGAACAACTCCCCGAGCCCATCAACATTGTGCACCTCAAGAAGTTCTATCCTTGATGCCCGTTTCTGTTTGGGGGCATCCTTTGTACATATTTTATGATCCTGAAAAAATACCAAAAAAATTCACATATGATGCTGAAAAAATCCTAAAAAGCATATAAAGTCCTGAAAAAATACAAAAAAAATTCAAAAATTGAAAAAATACAAAAAAAAAATAGAAAAAGTGCCTTGGTGAAAACCTAGAAACAGGTGCCTTGGTAGCAAAAAATCAAAAAAAGAAAACAAATCAAAAAATGAAAAAAGATTCCAAGTGGTGAAAACTTGGAAATAGGCGCTACTTGAGGCCTTTGCACTCCTATTTGTTAGCATGCGTCCTCGACACTGAACCTTTCTCTATCATGCCTTGACCTTATTTGACTTGGTCTAGAATTGGTCTTTATTCTTGTCTAGGGGGCATACCTGTTAGCATAGGTCCTTTAGGTGCGTTTGTCTCTTGGGGCATTTCACAACAAGTGTTTTTCAACACCACCCCAAATAGTGTTTTTCAACACTACCCCTACGTCGAGTATTTCTTAACACTTATCAGATGTCTTACCCAATAGTCTAGTATGATGCGATATTTCTCATTGGCAGATGTGATAATCAGAGTCTGACTCTATGACCAACACACACGCACTTAAACAATCAACTCGCTTGAGATATGTTGACTTTATTTTTCTTTGTGTGCTGTCTATGAGGATTTCTTTGATGAGTGGTTTCTCCTTGAGAAGTTTTCGATGATGCATAGCTAGAAGACTGAGGGTATGAGAACATGTTTTCTTTCTTTATCTGCTTATGGGTATATTTTGTTGATTCTAACTGTCATAAGCATTTTTGCTGGTCCTACTTGACACTATGGATTAACAAGGTATTATCCTTGACTGTTTTATGCGAGTGCATGCTTCTAGCTATCCTGACTTTCATGTGTCTTGATACAAGCATAATCTCTCCATATCAAACTTAGGTAATCTCATTGCATTAGTCATCTTGACCTCCATGTCTTTGGTGCCTAGGTGAGATTTCCACATTCCTATCTGACATAGATCATATTCAGATCCACATAGTTATGCTAGTGTGCATTGTATGATCTTACGACACTACCAATAATGCTTGATGATGATAATTAGATGTCTACAAGCGTTGTGACCTTGCAAGTCAACCACTTTCATAGTAGCTTGCATTCTTAGGTTCATAATAGTTTACTTTTTGCATCTTGCATATGGAGAGAGATCTCCTTTTTATCATCTTACGTGGACCTGTTGGTCAACTGCGCTCACCTTTCCTTTTTCCACTCATGTCTTTTGCTCCTTGTCTTTCACATCATGACCTGTTCCTACCATCACAAGGGGTTAATCATATCATCATATCTTTATCAAAACTATCATTTTCAAGAAATATGAGTCTACATCATACACATGAGAATCAAACAATGCGAGAGAACATACATGTGCATATACATGAACATTTTGAGAAAAATGACAAGACAATACAGATACATCCATCACAAGGGACATGTAAACACATGATATATCAAACATCTAGTAATCTCATATATAAATCAATGCCATGATACAATATACAACCCAAAAATTTGGCTCAAAAGTCTCAGGATATGTCCAAAACATCTAAACCTAAGCCTAAACCTAAGACTCACTGCCACCGTCCCGAGGACCGGGTGGTGGAGGGGGTGGTGCCACATTTGGTACCACATTCGATCTACCCACCACTACTGAGTAGGAAGGAGCCCTCTGATCCACTAGTACTGCCTGTATGTAAAGACCATGATAATATGTAGCTCGCGCTGCCTCTCTCTGTCTCTCTGCAAGGGCAACCTGTAAGGCTCTCTCTCGCTGCTCTATCTTTGCCCGCTGATCAGTGAGCTGCTACTCTCTAACTGCTATAGTGATCCTGAGCTATTGTATCTCTACCTCCAGAGCCTGTATCGGGGCTCTCAGATCCTCTCCTCCTGTAGGTGGGTCCTTCCTAGTCTCTGCCTGTCGGTGAGCTATCTCGCCTCATCCTCTGGAGTGGCTGATCTCCGTCCTTGTGACTATTTCTAGCCACTTGATCTAGATCCCTCCCCTCTCTCCATCTCTCTCCCTCTCCCTCTCCCTCCATCTCCTCCATCTCCCCCATCATCTCCCTCATCCCCTTGTGCCGCTGGTGGTTGTACATCTGGGACTGTAAATCTAGGAAATGGAGTCCTGCACCTCTCTACCCTGTACGCTGCATCTGCATCTGCATCCGCCATGTCTGGTAGGTAATCCCATGGCTCCTGGCGTATAGTCGTTGTATCTTGTACTACTTGCTGGTAGTCCAGCATCGGCAGCCAACCCTATCCATCCTCATCTCAGAATCGTGCATGTGTCGTGGTCTTTGTGGACACCCTCTGATGGCGTCCAAACTACCTCCAGACTCGCATAATCACAAACCTCTCCACAATGTTTGGGTGACGGCCTGCCAATGGCCGACTGCACATCATGTAATCCAGCTCCCGCCTGTCACTCCACTTCTCACATGACCTGTACGGTCTTCATGTGAATGAGGCAAGCTCATCCAGTACCCTGCGATAGTAAGAAACATCCCCGCTATGTGTGTGAGGGATGAACCCTGCATACCTGTATATATAGGGTTACCTACACTCCCTAGGCTGTACTCATGGATGCACTACTGCAATATGCTCCCACGCCCATATCTGAGCGAGTATAGCCCCACACGCCCAAGTCCTACCGTCTCTATAGATAATCTCATGCAGCTCGTAGTACATATCGGCTAAGATAGCCAGGCCCCATGCTATTTGTCATGGCTGTGCCACCAGGTCTGCTAGTAATCTCCCCCATTCCAGTGGGAAGCCCTTCTGACTCCTGTCAGGGATAAGGGCCTGTCCAATAAATGATGCCACAATACATGGCACCAAAAAGTCTCTGCCAAAGTCCTCCATCAACCTATCCCAACTGACGTGTCGATCTAGGATTGCGACATCCTGGAACATCCCCTGGATAATCTGTCAACCTGCCGTCACATCCTGATCATAGTATACCTGTGCCACCAAACAATCATGTCATTTTATATCATATGGAAACTTTACAACTATGCTTATCTATAGACATGATTATACTTACAGGCTCTCCATGGCACGGAACTCGTAGAATCTGATAGACATCCTCTAATGTGATAGATGCCTCTCTCGTCGGTAGATGAAAGGTGTTGTGTTCACTATGCCATCTCTCAGCAAGAGTAGTCAACAATCCATGATTGGCTCGGATATGAGGAAACTGCAGTAGATAGTGGAATCCCATAACTCTGATATCGGCCTTGCCCGGATCATCTAGATCTTGGACAAACTGCAATCCAGTCACCTGGGGTGCTCTGATCCAGAGCGTAGGGAAGACCTCTTGTACATCATGAAACCATATCAGATGTCAGAACATATCATGAAGGATGTATCAGTACAAAGCATCGTAAAATCAAACATTGTCAGGACTCATGTCATTTTGGCTCAAAAACATTAAAACATGTCAAAATTTTATCTTAGGTGACACTATTTTTTGACTAAGTGTCGCGCGACACTTTCTCTTAAGCAATGTGACATTCTTTGTTCAGGCAGCACTTTGCGTAGTGGCGTGTGACATTTCATCCTGTGTCATGCGACACTGGTTTCCATGTTCGCGGGACACTATTTTGACCCGCGAAGTGTCGCATGAAATTTTTCTTCAAAGTGCGCGACACATGTAAAGTGTCATGCGACTTGTCGCCCTAGTCTAAAAATGTGACATGTTTAAATGTATTAAATGCAATAAACGACTCAAACAACGACTAGTTTTCGGATACATACTGGGGCACCATAATGTGGAGGCCGGTTGTGCAACTAGGAGCGCTCAAATCGGTGTCTGTGGATGAGAACTCCTGCTGGTTGAGCCATCGCTATCTCTCAGAGCTCTATATTGTCAAATAGCTAAAATTCAAATGATTTTGAAAATGACACATTTTCACCCCTTATATAACATTTTGACTTTTTGACCAATTTTCAAAACACCTCAGAATTGCATGAAAATTGCACCCCTAGCTAATTTCGACGTCTTGGATTTATTTTCAGACTTGAAATCAAAATCTGAGGTCATCTTGATAGTCAAAATTGCATTTCAAATTTTTCCCTTCTTCTGAGCAGTTGACTGACTTTTTGAGACATAATTTGATTTTCGGTGGAATTTCTTCCTTCCATGTCTCTCAAATTTTCTAGTCTTTCATTCACTCTATTTCTAGTCTCCTATTTTCTATTCTTCTACATCTTCACTAGGGCATGTTTCATTGCCTAATGGTTATCCTGTTATCCTTTACCTTTAATTGTGATTTTATTATGATTTGATCATCTTTACCAATTTTTTGCTTCTCCTCTATCTGATTTCGATTTTGATTCCGAAGGGGCAGTATTTATGAGATTCTCATCCCCGATTCCTTGATTTTCCTGATTCAGACATCTTTTGTGAGCTTTTTATCTCTTACTTTGGATATGATCCCGAATCAACCTCATATTCAAAGGCCTTTGTTTATGTTTGTCCGGATGTGATCCTGAATCAACCTCACATCTAAGTTGTTTTGTGATCCTAGATCGATCTCACATTTCAACTTCATTCTTTGACTACATGTGTTCCCAAATCGATCACACATTAGTCAAAGAGGGGCAAATGTATGCACCCAAAAAATGGTCGCCTAGACTTTAGGCCCCATTTATTTGATTTATTTATTTTTAAATCAGTTTTATCAATAATCAATATTTTTTAGATTATATCAATTTCCTTGATCAAATCCTATGTCATCACTTATTCGATTATTTTCTTTGGGCTAACTATTATATCTTAAGTTTTTATTTACTTAAAATGAATATTTCCTCCCCTTTTATTTAAATAAAAAATCTCAACTTTTTTTCTTATCCTATGTTGCACAAATAAAATATTATTCTTATTTTATAAAAAGAGAAAAAGTACCTTTTTGTCTCATATGGACACTAAAGTCAACTCCTATTTTCCTATTGAAGGATATTTGTGCACAAGGATCAAACTTCCATTTTTCTCCACCGTTGATTAAGTCTTTTGCTTCTTAATCTCAATGGTCCATTTCACCTCATTTCTTATAAAAGGAGAGCTCTCTCCTTCATTTGTATCCATCATCTTTATGCTATTGTTATGCTGCAGGTTTTCTAGGTCACTTGGAGCTCTTTGAAGACATTGTTGTTGCATTACATTCTAGTTGCATATTTGCTTTCTTAGTTGCATAATCATGGCATGTTAGCTTAGTTTCTTTTCATGCAATAGATTAATTTCACATAGCTTAATAAGAGGATTTGTAATACTTGTATTTTCCTTTTATAGCTTGCATCTTTCATTCTCATAGATTAGTTTGCATTGCATTGCATCCATATTGATTTCATTGGAGATATTGGCATTGTTGCCCTTGTCTTTGATTTGGAATCTCTCATTGTGTGGTTGACTAGCAAGGTCATGAGTTTATAGCTCTAGCTGAGAGCAATTTTACAAATCTTGCAACTTCATGCATAGAGAGCTATGGATTGATTTGTAAGGGCTCATTCTTGAGTTTTCTTATATTCATTAATTAATTTAATAAAATCAAATACTATAAATATTTATTAAATATTATTTTCTCTTTAAATTCTTAAATTATTATAAATCAAATAAAAAATTTAATTAATTAAAAATTTGTATTCAATACATTCAATTTTTTTTCGAATTTTTATAATGTTATAAATTTATCAATATTTTAAATTTAAATGTAGATTTTCAATTCAATTTAACATTAAGTAACAATTGATTATTAGAAAATATACTATAGTTAAATTATAAATTTATGAACTTTATTTTTTTATATTTAAAGAATAATATTTGTTATAATTAGGTTTTATTCAAATAATTTATTAATAAAAATTTACCACTACCAAAAACATCTTGTTCACAAAGACTACTATAATATACTAATTACATTCAAAATTTACATATTATGATAATTTCAAACTAGAAATTATAGTCAACATTAAAGAGGGAGTATTTTTTTTTAATGTGTTTGAAGCATCATTTTTTATATTAATTAGAATTTTGAATGAATCAAGAATCAATAAATTTGTATTATATCGTTTAAAATTTTAAATTTATTATATAACATTTTTGTTAAATTGTCATTTCAAATAGTAATTTATATATAAATATAAATATTTATAAATTGATTATAATATAAATAATAATTTACACTTTTAAATTAAATAAATAAACTTAAATTAATATCGACATATAATTAACTTTTATTTAATAATTAGTCATAAACAATTATAATATATTAGTAAAATTTAATCTAAATGATTAAAAATATTTATAATTTTATATTTGAGTAATTAGTTAATTTGAGTTAATAATCTAGACTAAAGATTATATATATTATAAATTTCAATAATAATATAAAATAAATTATAATATTAAAATCAAACTTCCCGTGGCGTTGAAGGAGCTCAACATAGCGCCAGATCCTGCCATGCATGTCTTGCCATGAAGGAGACGTTAGAAGCGTGCGAGAGACCTATTGTGAAGGGCGAAACCAAATTTTGTGCATCATCGCTAGAGTCGATGATTGACTCCATCACGTCGACGCTGGGAAGCAATCGCTTAATGGTGTTGGCGACAAATGTTTCCAAAATGTCAAAATCTGTGACTGGAGTATACCATTACGGGAGTGAAATACGAGGGCAAAGAGGAGGCGGTGTATTATTAGTAAAATTAATATCAACATATAATTAACTTTTATTTAATAATTAATCATAAATAATTATAATATATTAGTAAAATTTAATCTAAATGATTAAAAATATCTATAATTTTATATTTGATTAATTTGTTAATTTGAATTATTAATCTAGACTAAAGATTATATATATTATAAATTTCAATAATAATATGAAATAAATTATAATACATTATCTACGTTTTAAATTTGAAATATATAATTCAATTAATATATTAAAGAATAAATACACAATAAATTGTTAAATAATACAAATACAAAATAGAAAATTAAAATCAAGAAAGCTAAACATATAAATTGAAGAAAAAAAGCAACTTAACATTTATTCGAAGTACAAATTGCATACCAAGTTGCAATTACTAGTTTTAGGAACATATGATACATAGCTGCTATTTATTCCACCTATGCCTAGTATCTACAAACTCGAGAGAGCATGAAATTTGATTTGAAATAGAAAGACTTCACACAATTAAATCTATAAACATCTCAATAAAAACACTAAACCCAAATGTTTAAGGAAAGCCATTTCAGGACATACGGAACAATTGTAACGTGTGAAATTAAAAACTGCAGCTTCTCAGTTGCATCTTATAGGGCCCGTTTGGACGCAGGCATACGGAATGCCAGATATAGTCAATTCTGGAATATGCTGCAATTCTGGAATATCATATCCTCAAAATCATATCCGGAATATGTGTTCGACCCGTTTGGACGCACTTGGAAGATGACCGAGAAGATGTATTTTCCGCGTTTGGGTGCCACATTTTGGAATTGGAATATGCACTGAATGAGAATTTGTTTTTAATTTCTTTATAACAATTTGTGATTTTTTGAAATGTTATGATGCTTTTCACATTTTGTTCGTGTTTTTGAATATTTATTTTATTTTTGTAATAAAATAATATTATAATATTTTATTTTGTTTTTGAATATTTATTTTATTTTTGCAATAAAATAATATAATAATATTTTATTTTGTTTTTGAATACTTATTTTATTTCATTTGTATGCAATTTTGAATATTTATAATATTTTGAAATAAAATTATGTTTATAAGTTTATAAAATTTTTAACATTCTGGATAACTTTTTTATTAAAAAAAAAATCCTATACAAATTTATAAAATATGTAGACCCAAAATACACAAATTTATAAACAAGTCATTTATTTTATTATTTATTTTTTACAAAATGTTGCCAACCCAGCTCAATAGGAGCACCGGTAGGAAAGAGCTGGGTGAAGAAAACCTCCGGTCTAGCCCCACAAAGTCATGACCTGATATAAAATTACTTGAATGAGGCATTCCTCATTTTACATAATGCAGATACAGTGTTACAACTTGAATGAGGCATTCCTCATTTTACATAATGCAGATAAAATGTTATAATTTAGTTTGATGAGTCTTTGACGCTCTGTCATGCCCGAACTCTTGTTTTTGTCTCTAGGCACTGCATACATAGAACATACAACTACTTTGTGCTTTTGTTAGTACACCAATGAAGTACATTCAGTTGCTCACTTTTGTATGAGTTTTTAAAAAAAAATCTTATTAATTATTATTACCTTCTATGACCCCCTTTGATTCTTACCTGAATGATCCACGCTTGTCAAGATAAAAACACGACCAATTAAATGAGTTTATACATGATATATCTATGTTAACCTCAAAATTCCTCTACAAACCTGGGTTAGAATTCTACCAAACAATAACCATGAAAACAACGTTAAATCATGTGACTAATACCAGATTGGGGCTCACCTAAGCCATAAACATGAAAAATTATTGTGAAAAAAACTATGTGGACCATATATATGCGCACTTGGGGCGAAGAGGAGTTATGCCATATCCATATTATAATATTTAGTTATAATATCAAAATACAAAATTGAATAATTCCTGAGCTCATATCCATATATTACAATATCAAAATACAAAATTGACTAGTTCCTGAACTCATCTCCACATATTAAAATATCAAAATACAAAACTGAATACTTCTTGAGCTCATCTACGCATATGGTCGCACAAAAGATATGCAATTACAATACAGAGAAGGCATCGTAAAAATTTAATTTCGTTTGTCCTAGCTTGACAACTATTGCGCTCAAATCCTGGATTGTGGATGAGTGGAGATGGGCGGATGTCTGGATCGTGGATAACTGGAGATGGGCGAATAGATGTAGATGGGTTGTCATGGACCCATCTAAAGTACCCACAATCATGATAGCCCTGCGATGCCCAATCTACATTAGTATTGAATACTATTTACATTACAAACATTAAATATAATAAATAGTAGTTACATTACAAACATTAAATATATACACATTAGCAACCTTTTTTTTGTTTGGACAACACCAATATTGTCGTCCAGGGTTCTCCACTGACCGTGAAATCTTCAACTGGCACTGGCCACCACAACATCGACAACTTGGCACATTGATTAGAGCCATCAAACCGATTTCAATAATGCACCTATATCAACAATCCCAAAATTAAACAATAGCAATAGCAATAAGACACTCAATATTCAGACACTCTGACAGCGCATGCTTATAATCCACACACATGAAGTAGGCTCACACACATGAACCAGACACTCTACAAACTATTTCTAGAATTAAACTAGAAACTTCTATGCTAAATATGTGTGGAGAAACTATACAAAATAGGAATGGCTTTTGTGTTATATTTGGTTTTGAATTAAATAGGGACTTTGTGGTAGAAGATGAATTTGCCTCACATACCATACATCTTTTCACTTTGTCTCCCATGGCAAACCAAAATGTCAACACCTTGTTATCTATCACTAGTGTATCCATTTCATCTTTTTCCTTGCTCCAAGCATTCAATATTGTATGTATTCCTAAACACCCTTGTTATATAGCTCTTCGAAAGAGATATATAATGGTTTAGTTGAAGCCACAATTTGTGTTCCTTATCTAGTGGGCTATGCAAATGAGAATAATTATGCTCTTTCTTCTGAGTCAGACATTGTAAAACTAGTGATCCTTTCTCCAAAAGTGGATAGGGTTTGTGAATGCTTCAGAAGTGGATTGGTGGAAAAGTTATCTCATGGAGGAAGGGTGTGTTCCTTTTCAAATGGAGTTTGTAGGAAATGAAGAAAAAGATGAACATGACAAGCCTGATACTTCTAATTTGTAATAAAACAAATCATATTTGAAATGGTATTATAAAATCTTATATTTGTTGTTTTACCCTTTAAAGGCATCTCTGTTGTCCTCCTCATTGTACTAAATTCACTCTTTTTCATATTATTCCCATCCCCTTGTGCTGCATACTACTCCCCTTGATTTGGGTGTTGTTTTGGACAGTATCCAAAAAATGGCAGTAGGTCTCTTGAGCATATTCTAAACAACAGTGAAGGAAGTGGCCAATAATGAGCACTTTCATTATATAGTGCGGTGACCCAAAAGCAGAGCAGGTGGGACCTCATTCAAAGAGGATTGAGTTCCATCACTCTCTTTTTTTATGGTCAAGATTCTGTAAAAAGATCAGTTTATGGGCCTCAAAATAGAGAGTTTTCATTAGTTAGCACAGTGCTCAAATGCTTTTTCAAAAGTAAGAGAGAGTGCACAATTCCTAGAGACCAAATTGATGCTTGACAGGCAAACACCCAATTCATGATTGAGAAACACATATGTACGTGTCAAGATATATATATATATATATATATATATATATATATATATATATATATATATATATATATATATATATATATATATATATATATATATATATATATATATATATATATATATATATATATATATATATATATATATATATATATATATATATATATATATATATATATATATATATATATATATATATATATATGCAACATGTATTTCAATGAGGACAAAGGTAATTTTGCTCTGATTCATTAGCACAAGCAGTTCTAGTAAAAGCATGTTCAATACTGATACTAGTTACAGTTCCCTATCTTCACCCAAAGGCAACGTAAAATGCATCAAGTCATGAAGCCTAGCATGGACTCTCTGTCAGATAGAGCCATTGTCTTGCATGAAATTAGTCATTCTGTAGACACTGGTCTAGTGTTGTCAACAGACCCAAATAGTTCAAAGATACTTGAACCAATCAGATGTTTTATGGGGTGCATTTTTGTATTAGGTAGAAAGGATTCTTCATATAGCTGAAAGTCTCGAACCTTTCCCCACCCCCAAAAAAAATCACTTGTACTGTCATGAGCAGTCATGAGGACTAGATAGATACATTATAATATTTGTAATTTCCACTTGAATGTATTGCTATTCAACCACATTTATGGGCCTGTTTGGACCACAGCACATAGTAGCATCTACAGAGAAGAATATCCCAGGTGTAAAAAGTTCTAAGAATATACCAACAATTCTAAGAATTTCCCTAGCACACAATAGCATCTACTGAGAAGAATATACAACATGAGGGCAGTCACTGTAAAGACAACATGATAATGTACACTCATTGTATGTGTACATTATCATGTTGTCTTTACAGTGACTGTCCTCATTCAAGTGGCAATTACACAAGGGACAATCACTGTGAGATGTCCTCATTTGTGTCATGGATAAATCTGTAAATCAGATACATAAAGAGTACATAAAATGAACAGCTATAGAGTAATTTTACTGTTTACATGATTATCCTAGCATGATCTTGGCTCTAATACCAATAATAATGCAAAGGAAGGAGTGCTTCAACCTAACATACAAGATCCTAATCAATTTTCAACCGTGGAAACTCTGGTTATGAATTTATTACTCTCGCTGGAAATCCTAGTTAGGGTCAGGACAGTAAACATGAAAAATACCATAACTTAATCAAAATCCAATGAAATTTCATGAAACCAACTGTCTTTGAAAGGTAAAAGACAATATCAACGTTATCAATCATGTGCAGGTTCGTACCAGACTGTACAGAGCCATACCATGCCTATTTTCAAATTGTAACTTTTAGAAAAAACAAACTTTCAGGGCAGCCAATGGTATTTTTATCATATCTTGCTCAAAACTTAACAAAATTACATGAAACCAATTGCATTTGAAATCTAAAAGACAACATCAACTTTTCCAAGCACAACCCTTCAACACAACTCTCAACACTTGAAAATGGATTAGTAGTTCAACTTAAACCAATGACATTCCATTCATTCTATCAAATATCTTCATACTGCATTACATAGTCTTAATGGAGAGAAACGTTAGTTAGTTTTGATTTTAAACATTAGTTAAGAAACTGTTAAGAAATGTTAGTTAGTTTTGATTTTAAATAGAAGACCTAATAAACATCGATCAACTAAAGTCCAAACTTCAATTTCATATATTGGATTCTCTCCCCTTCATCCATTGTCAAGAACAATGCGGCTGATTGTGGATCATGCATTAACTTTTTGTATGCTTCAATTATAGTAGAGTCGCAAAGGCCAGGGATTGCTTTAAGTGCTTTATGCAACTCCGCTGCCTCATTTCTCAAACTAGATGATTTATCCACTTTCAGAGGTTGTGCAAGGCCTGATGTAATGCCTGCAGACAGATCTTTGATCACTTCACAAATCGAATCCAACGAACCTGCCAATGTTCCCCTCCTCCTCTTTTGCCTCCTTGACGATGTTGAAGGGTTATCTTTGCCGCTTGCAGTAGATTGGTTCGATGTAGGTGTATCAATAGATTCGTTATCATCATTAGACAAATCAGTAGCAGTCTCAAAACATGCATTATCCATACCATGATAACTGAAATCTTCATCATCAATGAAATCCTCCTCCGTCTCTTGAGCTGTTGTAGCTACAGTGCCCTCAGCTATGTCATTCCCAACAATACAGGATAATTCATTGTAGTATTGAAATGGCTGCCTCTTATACATTCTGGCATTTTTAAATTCCTTTCTCTGTATCATGGCATAACAATTGAATTCATTATTGGTCCTTCATTACTTAAAAAGATATATTCAACTTAAAAGGAGATTTGAAGACCATGTTACCTTCAACAACTCGTCCCAAACACTATCATCAGCATCCATAGTTTGGGTAGTCTCATTCCGAGCTAAGCCACTTGTATTCCTCAAGTCTTTCATAACTCTATACCCTTGTTTCCAAGTTTTCAGCTTGTTCTTGAAGTTTTCCTTCGATAGCTTCATTTTCATCTCATTATTGAACCTCCTTTCGATGGCTGTCCAAGCCTCTTTCTTGAAACCCCCTTCAGCTTTCTTATCAAGTTGCACTTGCTCCTGTAGCAAGTCTAGCAACTTGCGTTCCATCTCTTTTGTCCAGAACACCTTCTTGGAAGAAGAAGTTGCTTGGATAACTTGAATGTCACCATCCATAAACATATCTGATGCACACACAACATGATAATGTACACTCACTGTAAGGACAGTCACTCTAAAGACAACATGATAATGTACACTCACTGTAAGGACAGTCACAAATGAGGACAGTCACTCTCAAGACAACATGATAATGTACACTCACTGTAAGGACAGTCACTCTAAAGACAACATGATAATGTACACTCACTGTAAGGACAGTCACAAATGAGGACATCTTACAGTGAGTGCACATTATCATGTTGTCTTTACAGTGACTGTCCTCATGTGTGACTGTCCTTGTCATATAATATAGCAACATTAAACATAACATGACAATATTAAATATAACATGACTTAACATTAAATATAAAATATAGCAACATTAAACATAACATGAGAATATTAAATATAATATGAGAACATTAAATATAACAACATTGAATATAACATGACAACACTAAATATGGCATAACGGCTTTTATTAATGTATAGTATCAGTTTGTGAAATTTATGAAATCTGACATTAGTTTAAACATTGCCATAATAGTTATTCAACCGACTAAGATCGAGATCTATAGTCTTTCCACATCCTTTTTGCTATTTCATCTCAAAAATTGGCCCAATCATCTCTTTCACACTGGCTCAACCCATATTTCTCAAGCACTGGTACATCTATCCCATCACGACCATCTTCCTCTTCAAATTCTACCTCAGATGGAAGGCCGTCCTCTATTGTAATGAAGTTGTGAAGTATGCAACATGCCAAAACAATATGTGTTTGTGTCTTGATTTGATAAGATGTCGCATGCTTCAATATCCCAAATGTACGCTCTATTACATTCCTAAGCGAGGAGTGTCGATGATTAAACAACTCGTGTGAGGTGTTTATTGGGTTTGCTCTTGAAAACTCCTTTAGGTCCAGTAGCGTGTGCACCGATAAGGTGCAAGAAATCCTGGTACGTTAGGATATCCAGCATCGACCAAATAATATTTACCTAAACAAACAAAATGTCATTGTCATAACATTGTCTTATTTTTTGTATGGTTCAATAATATAATCATATTTTACAAACCTGGGGGAACTACCAATGGATCAGCTCTAGATAGAGCTGAAGCTAGAACACGGCTATCTGCAGCAGACCCTTCCCAACCAGCAAGGATGTATTGAAACTTATAATCAAATGAACACACTCCCATAACATTTTGTGACAAGTTGCCTTTTCTATCACGATATTTAGCTTGCAGGTTGACATCGATAGTGACTGGTATATGCGATCCATCCATTGCTCCCACACAGTCCTGTAGTCAGATAAATCATAGGTCTAATGAACACGCAATAATAGGATTACAACTCTACACAAAATTAAACCACTGGGAGATATACCTTGAAGAATGGATCAAAATGGATCTTCCCACTGATTTCTCGAGGAGTGTTTGGACCAGGGGGTATAAAATAATCCGAATGGAGCGCCAAGATAGCCCTCAAGACCTTGTGGAAGTATCGGCTTACTGTCTCTCCAGAGTGCCCAAAGTTATGGGCAATCTTACGATTCCTCAAATTGTGGCCAAGAGTATGGAGGAACATGACTAATTGTTCTTCTATCGTGATGAATTCTGTATCTCTGATGCTTCCTTTTTGCCTTAAAATATTGGCTAGTTTAAAGAAGGATCGTCTAGTCATGCGTATTTGGTCATGGCAATCCATCTCATTGGAGTTGATAACACGCTTATAAAAAGGAATTGCATCTCTTGTGCGTTTACGCATATTTTGACTACCCTCTTTTATACACTCCGCTATGGACACGACAAGGGTGGCAAGAACAATTACAACAACAGGCAAGACTCTTGTCCTCCTCATAATCTCTCCTTCTATTTCAATATTATCTTCATCATCAATATCATCAATGAGATCCATTGAATTACCTAAAAATACCAATAAAACAACATAAGAAAACACCCAACTATAATGCATAAGAATAGAGTTGCAGGTTGAGTATACAACATATGTAGACAAGAAAGTACCTTGTGTAATTTCACAAAATGAGAAGTTCTCACAGTGACTGTCCCTTGTGTAATTGCCACTTGAATGAGGAGAGTCACTGTAAAGACAACATGATAATGTACACTCACTAGAAGGGCAGTCACAAATGAGGACAGTCACTCTAAAGACAACATGATAATGTACAAATACATTCAAATGGTAATTACACAAGGGATAGTCACTGTGAGATGTCCTCTTTTGTGACTGTCCTTGTCACAAATGAGGACATCTCACAGTGACTGTCCCTTGTGTAATTGTCACTTGAACCATGCGAATGCTTTTCTTCTTGAACAAATGAGGACATTATCAAGAAGAAAAGCATTAATGTGGTTCAATACCAATAGGCAATACATTAAAGTGGCAATTACACAATGGACAGTCACTGTGAGATGTCCTCATTTGTGACTGTCCTTATAGTGAGTGTACATTATCATGTTGTCTTTAGAGTGACTGTCCTCATTTGTTGAAGAAGAAAAGCATTAATGTGGCAATTACACAATGGACAGTCACTGTGACATGTCCTCATTTGTGACTGTCCTTACAGTGAGTGTACATTATCATGTTGTCTTTAGAGTGACTGTCCTCATTTGTTGAAGAATAAAAGCATTAAAGTGGCAATTACACAATGGACAGTCACTGTGAGATGTCCTCATTTGTGACTGTCCTTACAGTGAGTGTACATTATCATGTTGTCTTTAGAGTGACTATCCTCATTTGTTGAAGAAGAAAAGCATTAATGTGGTTACACAAGGACAGTCACAAATGAGGACATCTCACAGTGACTATCCCTTGTGTAATTTCCATTTGAATTTATTTGTACATTATCATGTTGTCTTTAGAGTGGCTGTCCTCATTTGTGACTGCCCTAGAAAGAGGCAGATATCGTCTTTCTAAGTATCATGAGGGAACTAGTCTAGATTCAAGGCACTTTTTGATCAAAAGGTTTTGAAGGCTACAAGACTATGAATCCAAGTAAATTCTCTAGGAGGAAAATTATTTCTATTGAAATATAAAAGGAAGTCCAAGTCTTCAATTAAAACTACGAGAATTTCAAACTACTATTAATGTTATTTCTCTTTAATGATTTTTAAAATGTTGATATTAAATCTTTCAAGTCATGGCAAAAGAATTGGAAATGCCATCATGGCACCATTTCATGATTAGAATCCTAATAAAACATATTTATAGCCTTATCCTTATCTTTAGATAATTTGTCAAGTAAACCATTATATTTTTCAACAAAAGTGGATGGGTTTGCACTTGATATATTAAATAAGAGTCATTACATTTTGAGAAACTTGAAAACATTCATGAGGCTGCTAACAACACTGGATAACCATACTTATTATAGTGATTAAAATAAAGCACAGTTTGACAAACCATACTTATTAAAGTGATTAAAACAAAACACAATGTCTGCTACTAAATTGACATTCCTAGAAATATCAAAGAAAAAGCATTAGGACAATACTCTTTATTTTTTGAAAGAGTGAGCATTATCATCACTTGGAGTAACAAGGGGCTACATAGGAGGATGTGCATTGTGTGTAACCAGAATTCTCAACTCTTTGTAAAGATTAAATTTTTCTATCACTTAGAACAAGGCCAATTTTATTCTTGTGAGCCGAGATTGCTTGAGAAACAATAGTTTCATTATGTCTAGTTAGTGTAAGGACAGTCACAAATGAGGACATCTCACAGTGACTGTCCATTGTGTAATTGCCACTTTAATGCTTTTCTTCTTCAACAAATTTGGACAATCACTCTAAAGACAACATGAGAATGTACACTCACTGTAAGGACAGTCACAAATGAGGACATCTCACAGTGACTGTCCCTTGTGTAATTGCCACTTTAATGTATTGCCTATTGGTATTGAACCACATTAATGCTTTTCTTCTTGATAATGTCCTCATTTGTTCAAGAAGAAAAGCATTCGCATGGTTCAAGTGACAATTACACAAGGGACAGTCACTGTGAGATGTCCTCATTTGTGACAAGGACAGTCACAAATGTGGACATCTCACAATGACTATCCCTTGTGTAATTACCATTTGAATGTATTTGTACATTATCATGTTGTCTTTAGAGTGACTGTCCTCATTTGTTGAAGAAGAAAATCATTAATGTGGTTCAATAGCAAAATACATTAAAGTGGCAATTACACAAGGGACAGTCACTGTGAGATGTCCTCAGTTGTGACTGTCCTTATAGTGAGTGTACATTATCATGTTGTCTTTAGAGTGACTGTCCTCATTTGTTGAAGAAGAAAAGCATTAATGTGGTTCAATAGCAATACATTCAAGTGGCAATTACACAAGGGACAACCACTGTGAGATGTCCTCATTTGTGATTGTCCTTGTCACAAATGAGGACATCTCAAGTGACTGTCCCTTGTGTAATTGTCACTTGAATGTATTGCCCAAAAAATGGGCATATCGTCTTCCACTTGAAAAGGTGGAATTGGAATATCGGGCTCGCATTCCGGTTTCCAAATGCCAATTTTGAAAATGTCGTCGGGTCCGCGTGGGTTTTATGATTTTTGACATCCGCTTTATTACCTTGTTTTGACATCCGCTACGGTTATTATTACATCGCGTGTTCGTTGGAAGCCCTCTCTGGTTCGAGCTGCATCTTCCTACATCTTCTTCAACAAATGAGGACAGTCACTCTAAAGACAACATGATAATGTACACTCACTGTAAGGATAGTCACAAATGAGGACATCTCACAGTGATTGTCCATTGTGTAATTGCCACATTAATGCTTTTCTTCTTCAACAAATGAGGATAGTCACTATAAAGACAACATGATAATGTACACTCACTATAAGGACAGTCACAAATGAGGACATCTCATAGTGACTGTCCATTGTGTAATTGCCACATTAATGCATTTCTTCTTCAACAAATGAGGACAGTCACTCTAAAGACAACATGATAATGTACACTCACTGTAAGGACAATCACAACTAAGGACATCTCGCAGTGACTGTCCCTTGTGTAATTGCCACTTTAATGTATTGCCTATTGGTATTGAACCACATTAATGCTTTTCTTCTTGAACAAATGATAACATTATCAAGAAGAAAAGCATTAATGTGGTTCAATACCAATACATTAAAGTGGCAATTACACAAGGGACAGTCACTGTGAAGGTATTTCAATCCCTCCAACACTTGTCTGGCAACCTTAGCAATTAAAGGACTCTGTCATCTTTGTCTTGTGCTTCAACAAATCGGCAAGGGAGCCTCCATCCATGTTCTCCAGAACATAATTAATGTTTCCTCCCTCATGGAAAATACCCTGACATTTGACAACATAGGGAGAATCGATTTTCCTGAGGATGTCCATCTCCCTTGTTATGAGGGGTGAATCATGGTCGAGGCGGATGACTTTGAGGGTGTAGAAGGAAGATGATTTGCGGTGGAGGGCTTTGTACACAATGCCTTGGCTGCCATTGCCTAGAATCCCAACTCTTTCCAAATCAGAGATCTTCTGTATGCCCTGAATGGGAGGAAGGGGTAGGGGAGCCCTCTGGTTTTGTAGAGGGATGGGAAGCTGCAATCCCAAACGTTTCTTGGACTCCATTATCAGGTATCACTGCTTGGGGAAAAGTATTTGGCATACATTTGGGGAAATTAAGATGGGTGAAAGGGTATATAAAGAGGCATCCAATCCAAATCATACAGAGAGAGAAGTACCTACAGGCCTGTGGCTCATGGCTGACGGAAGGTAGGAGATTTTTTATTATAGAGTTAACTATCCATGGATGTACAATCTGCATAATTTTCCTATTCTATAGCTGGTTCTCCTACGGAAACAAGGTGCCATTAAACCAGTTATGGGCATTGGACCATTTTAACTAGTTATGGGCATTGGGGATCCATGAATGTACCATTTACACAAGTTATGGGCATTGGGAATCCATGAATGTACCATTTACACCAGCTATGGGCATTGGAATCCATGAATAAACTATTTAAAAACAGTTACAGGAACTGGGTATCCATGAATGTACCATTTAACCACTTATTGGCACTGGGAATCTGTTATGTACCAATTTAATCACAGCTACGGAAATTGGGTATCCATGTATGTAACATTTTAACCAGTTAGGCACTGGGTGTCCATGAATGTACCATTTACACTAGTTACCCATAAAGATAAACAGACGAATACAAATGCAGAAACGAATACAAATGCAGATAAATGGCTGAGGGAGTATACATACAACAGATAAACGAATGAGGAAGATGCAGCTTCGAACCAGATGTAGGAAGATGAAGCTTCGAAGAAGATGCAGGAAGATGCAGCTCGAACCAGAGAGGGCTTCCAACGAACACGCGATGTAATAATAACCGTTGCGGATGTCAAAACAAGGTAATAAAGCGGATGTCAAAAATCATAAAACCCACGCGAACCCGATGACATTTTCAAAATTGGCATTTGGAAACCGGAATGCGAGCCCGATATTCCAATTCCACCTTTTCAAGTGGAAGACAATATGCCCGTTTTTTGGGTAAAATTGGAATATCAGAATTCCAATTCCATCCTTCGATGTCGCACACAAACAATAGGTATCATCTTCAGAATTTGATATTCTGGTATATCGGTCTCGGTAATACCTACCTACTCATCTCAGCAATTTGGTCCAACAACTGAAAGAAAATTCCAACAATGCATCATTATACGTAAGAAATAGAGAGTCTTCTTATCGAGTACATGTACTAAAACGTGTCGGGGACTCAATTACTTATGTTAGGCCATAAGATTAATAGGATTGAAAGGGATGTGAGCAGGGCAACAGCTCTGATATGAAGTACGTAAGATTGATCGTACATCATACCCACAACGTACTCGTGAACAGCACTTCCTTCCCGAAGAGGGAGCTGCCATGAGCGCCCGTAACCGGCTTTTCCGCATTTGACCGGCGGAGCCGGTGGGCTGCACCATGCCTCATTGCTGCTCATTGACAGGAATAGGTAGAGGAGGATGTACATCAGATTTGATATATTTTATTTCGTTTTGTTTTCGATACACGAAATGATCACATTTTGTATGCCAAAAGAATTGGAGTAGAGGGAGGTGTCCATCAGCATAAATGTTAAGAGACAACAAATTGACTGAGTTTTATTGTGTTTGCAGTGGAAGTGGTGAACTCCAATCTGGCAGCAGACATGGCATGGTGGAGAAGCACTGAAATCAATGCGATTTGATTAAAAACAGATGGCTTGTGAATTTTTTATGTTTTTATTATATTGTAGTTGGCGCCAGTACGTCTGCTGCTCTGTCAGATAGTGTTTACTTTCCATCTCTAGTTCATACTAGATTCTAGTAAAAAAATAAGTAGCACTTGCACCAATAAGGTGCAATGTCTGCGTCGATAGCAAGTTATGGCATGTGTAAATGAAATATTGTTGTCAAATATTGTGTAGTAATTGTAATTACTATCGTTGGTGGAATAGAACAAAACAGAATTATTAATTGGTGCGTACATGCAATTGTGAGACACGGTGGAACTGTATTGAACAAAAATTTGTACTTGTAGATGACAAAAATTGCTTGCCGAATGCAAATCTGAGACAAAATAATGCAGCAAACTTTTTCCTTCCAAAACGAGTAGAGGACGTTTACGTATGAAGAATTGCCCAGTAAACTGTAATTCTGTGATCAGAACAACAACAAAATCCTTAATTTTGTATTTGAATCATAGGAAAGTGTGTTACATTTAGTGGATTAGACATGCGGTGTCGTATATATTGTTTTGCCCTTTTCTTGTGTAATCAATAAGATATGTATAGAGATATTGGGCAAAAGAACATAAATTGCAGGTGTCACAAAGCTCCTCTATCGTTTATGGTTTGATGGATGTCCATTGTACTGTTTCCTTGTCCTCGATCTTGCAGCCTAGCTCATACCTGTTGTTTTGACACGTTCAAGAAAGTCAGAAATAAAAATGTTTATCAATGTAAACATTGTAAGGTAGAAACATGTCTGATCAAGGAACACAAAGGTTAACATCCAGGTTAACTGATTTCTGGTAAGTTAAAGCAGCATAAATATACTTAATGTTCAAGTGTCGACCAAGTCTAATTTGAAGAGTTCTGCTATAGTAACAGTTGAAGCAGAATAAATTTACTTAATGTTCAAGTGTTGACCAAATCTAATTTGGTGTATCAATTCTAATGTAATTTTAATTCGAAAGGAATGAATACATAAAAAAATAGGATCGTTAAGAAGTATATAAAGATTCATGTCATCCTTTCCTACCCTTGAAAGTTGAGACCATGGTGAAAAATAAGATTTGTATTAATGATTTATTAGATTTGTGGTAATATTTGGCTGAGATATTTGGGGTGTGTTCTATTTTTGTGTAAGAAACAATGTTATTTTGAAGTGTCATCCAATTACATGATAAGGATTTATTTCGTAAACAATATGTACACAAATGAACCTTTGCTATAAAGATAATAGGTATAGAAATAAATTTATGTTGTGGAAAAAATAAGAAAAGCAATTAACAGATCCAATCTCTCTTTTTGTAGAAAAATGTTGACAGTGTTGACTATATGTATAGCATACACATTTCCAGCCCTTGAATTAGCAACAACTGCAATAAACAAATGCTCCTTTGTATACAGTCAGTTATGAATGTGTTAAAGTTTTTGACAAGAAATTTGAGGAGTTTTAGCAGCAAGTTGCATAGGTGTGAAGTTATGGTAAAGAGTTGCATACCTTCATTGTTTAGAGGGTGAGCTATTGCAATCAAGCTTCCTCTTTTATCCTTATGATTGTGTTTGAATTGTTTTGCATTTTGAAGTATCTTTAGAAGGAGAACATTGGTTGAATGCATAGGTTAATTAATACCCTTACCCTAGATATGGCTATGAACGTTAGCCCCTGTTGTTCTGTTTTCCCAATCTCGATTGTTTCTTTTTGTAGGGTTAGGCCTTGGGATTTGTGTATGGTTAGAGCTCATGCCATTGTGAGTGGCATTTGCCTTCAGCTTCCAATGATAGAGGAATTATTGGTATTAATCTTGGATCATTAAGTTTTATGGTGGGCCAGTGTAGTTATCAATCCTTGCTGCAACATAGAGCAGAAGGTCGGGTGGTTTGGAATCGGGGTTGTAAAGAATGTCAATTACTTTGACCAGGGTTCTATTTACAAGGCATGCTTGTGTCCATATGTTTGTTGTGAGCATGATGTGTTGGCCTTTGAATAGTAGTATTTCTTTTTTGAGTTGTTCATTTGTAGTTGCATCTTGTCTGCTACTTGTGGTGCTTGTTGCTACACTTATTACAATTGGACAATTTAATAGTGAAAGAACTGAAGATCTACAAAGATAAATAGAAACACAATAACAAAATGAGTGCAATAGTCGACCATAGATTCAATATAGAAATCGAGTACAAATAGGCATAGAATGCAACCAAGTCCAACCATGAAAGAAGGGATGAACTGGAGTGGTGGCAAAACCACCCAAGAGACTAGGATGATGTGTCAAAATGAAGTTGACACAACTTTAGTAAACTCCTAAAGGATGACGACTTGTGTAGATAAGTGTCAAATGACTATGAATGACTAAGTAGGATTAAAATCCTAAGTGTAAATTAAATAATTACACTAACAAATAGTTTCAACATTTTTCTATTGTGTAGTTTGACTAAATCATTTGTAGCAAATATGTGCATTGATTGTCAAGTTCTTCCTCTTCATATGATGTAATCTATTTGTCTATGCATACCATTAAGAACTTGCAATCTTCTTGTGTTGATTTTGCATTTCATATATTTTGTAGCAGTCAACAAAACTGTGCTTGTGTTGTAGTTTCATCTTATTAGAACATTGTTTGTAATGTGAAAACTATTGTGAATTGCTCCCACAATGTCCTAGTTTTTTAATGTGATGTGTAGATAGGCTTGTCCATTACAGGGGGTAGCTGAGCAAGGTCACCAATTAGTATTATGGAGACTCTACTGAAGATTAATTGTTGATTCTATGGAAATGCTTGGCATAGACTGATGGCTATTTTGAGTAATAGCTTTGGTCCAATGAAGCTTTGTTCATCAATAACGATGTATCTTATGTCCTTTAATTCATCCTAGAATGTTGTCGATGCTTTCCCTTGCAGTTCTTTCATTTGTTTGATAGGAATCATGAGCATCGAATGCATAGTCGATGCATGTATGTTGAATGCACCAACTCCTATAGGAGCTAGTGTGAGTAGGTATGTATTTTTTTGTGGGGCGTTACTGTTGAGAACATTTCATATGCAAGCAATCAAGTACGATTTTCCTATACATGTTGTGTCTTGAATGATCATGTTCAATATTTTGGTAGATGGGCATTTGTTGTGGCTTGTAATTATTGTGAGTGCTTCTGAGTCTTTCTTTATTGATAACGTGTAGCTAAGAATGTCAAAGTTGGATAGAATGTTGTCACCTTGTGTGTCTAATTTTTTTGCATTTATAAATTGTGATGAATTTCATGTAGATATATTGTAGTATGATAATTTGAGTCCATGTGTTGTTGCTATCAAACTCACGTCTTCCAAGTATGTCAAGTTTGTTGAAGCAAATATTATCTGAGGGGCCCATTTGTGAAAACATTTTTTGTTCATTCATCTTTATTATTTCTTGCATGTTTGTGTCACTGTTGTTCTCCTCCTCTTCTTCTTCTGAGTTTTCTTCGTTTAGGTAATGTGATTGACATGCCATTCATCATATGCGGTTGCAATCATGTTCTTCCAATTTACAATCATTGAATCTTTAGTAAGTCTTGTGTCATTTTGTATATCGCAAAAATGTTTATATAAGAGTAGCTCGATCCAATAGAATAATTTAAAACTATATGAGTCCTCATTTGGAATGCACTATAGAACTTTTAGTAAATATTGACGATGACGTTTACTTCTCTTTATTTCCACTTGGACAGTGTATGATGCACATAAAAGGTGTAAAATATTGCAAATTCAAGAAGTGCTACCGTCTCAAGCTTTGAAGGTTGTTTAATGTAGGTATTTTGTATTTGCCTTGTGCCTATCGTGTTTCTATCCATTGGAATATTTTCATCTAACATTCAGATATGTGAAAAGATTATTGCAAATGATAAGTGGTAGTTTTTGAAGCATGTGACATGTTTCTTATGGTCCCATATTTTTTTATCACGTTTGACTATAATCAAGTGGTCATGAATTTTCTATATGTTGCAAGAGCTAGACTATCTGCTTGTTGGGCTATAAATATTCTTCTTAACATATGCTAGTGTAAGTTTTAGATGTTCTCTTTGCTTTTGATGCATACTAGGCAATGTACTTGAGCATGAGTGCTTGGGAGATCACAAGCTGGAAATCGATATTGGCTCTCCATATCAAAAACATTTCTTGACTGTGTATGTTTTAAGCTTGTCATCATTTCTTACAAGTTCATATTTTTTGTTTCCACCATTGTCACATGATAAGGTGAAGTTATTCTTTTCTTTCCATGGAGCTTTGTATCATCACTCTAATTTTTTCTCCTCCTTTCATAAGCATGTTCCCTCTTTTCATTTTGTATGCCTTTGGACCTGATTAATTAATTCTTCAAATCCATGAGTGGGATTTTCTATGAATATCTCATTTGTTTCCAACAAGCATGGATAATTTAGTGTATATTGAAATACTATGTTGTTTCTATGTGATGCCTCGTGAGGGTTCCAAGCAGTAACATACATGTCAAAAAATATTCATGCTCTTTCTAGTTTTGCAATATTTTTCCAATCGAGTTTATCCACATATGGTACATTTTGGATCCAAATAACCCTATGCACATGTGCAGTACCTCTATGTTGGGCCACTCGTACATATTCCATTAGTTTTTTACATCAAGCAGTTTTTCAAACACTTTTTCAAGAAATATTTTAAAATGTTGATGTAAGTATAATGTTGTGGTATGAGGGTTATTTATTATGTTCTCCATATGTTGTCTATTTGATAGCATTCTAGTAGGAGTGTCTTTTGAGAGTATTTGATGTATATCTAGCCACTTTGTGTTTGCTGCACTCAATGTGAAAAATAGAGTGGGTGATCCTATTTGGTTGATCATGTTTCTTAACTCTGCATAACACTTGTTCCAATATGGTCTTGTGCCTTAGATATAAGATTCAAAGTGCATGAGCTCCTTGGAAATCTGGTTGTCTAGTAGATTTGTAAGGTGTGCATGAAGATTTTCAATGGTGTTTGGTATGTTTTCTTATGCATTACTCTCAAGACGAACACAACTACAAGTGCTTGACTATGATGCCTCGAAATGAGATTGAAAATGAAACATCAAAAGTGGTGATGCCTTTCGAACCTATTGTTATGGAATGTCATTAAGTGTAGTGAAAAATCATGGATGTAGACTTCCCTCAGATCGGGCTACATGTATTGTGCAGATCCATTTGAGAAGAGAATGAGGAATACCATATTTAGTAAACCCTCAGTGTTATATTTGTTTACTAGAGAGGAGTCTATTGCATGTCAACTGATAATTTTGGTTGTGTTATCATTATGTTGCAGTGTTTTCTTAATAATTTATAGCTTACGACCTCTTTGTGGTTGTCTACACATAAATGATGATGTATATGCTGTGTTGTTTTCATTTGGGTCTTCATAAATGTCCATTTCATTATTTGGTAGCATCATGTATTCAATTGTTTCAATGGTAGCATGCATACTTGAAATATATGTTCTTATTTCACAGATCTCAGCTATATATTGAGAATGAATGGTGACATCAGTATAGTATGGGTCATAGTTATCCTTGTATTGTAATGCATCTATAATGTGGCTTCTACTCACATAACAATCATAATAGTGTCCTTGTGTATGCAATCTCTGAACTATGAGTACGTCTAGTTCTTGTATCCTACATGGAAGCATCTTTGTAATGTTGTTTATGTCCTTTGAAAATCTTATCATGTGACCACAATATTTATACTAGCCTCCAAAGTTTTGAGTTACTTACAATACTAGGTTGATTCTTGCAATGAGCATTTCTTCCACTTGGGTTAGACTTTTCAGTACAACATGTTTTTCTCCTAGATCCATGTTGTAGAGGGATGAGAATTGATGTATGAATTTATCGTTGAGGCATCTTTTGCAAGTGGGAATAAATGTTCGATGATTGAAAGAGCATGCCCACGTAACATTCTTTTCATATAGTGTAGATTCACAAGTTGGACAAGGCTTCAATCCTTTGGCAAAATTATTTGTTTGCTATTGTGTAGTCATTTTTTTTGGATCGTGCTCAGATTGCTCATTTGTTCCTTTTTTGTTGTAAATGTGTTTGTTGAGCTTCAAATCCACTACCCCTCTAAGTGTGTATCTTGTTGTTATGTATTTGTCTCTTCTCTACAACAATCATGGTACTTTTGGCTTGCCCTATAGTTTTGTAGCCTTTGCGCTTGTATTTGTTGCAAGGGAACTGAAACTTGCTCAATTATTTTAACGTGTTTCTAGGAAACTATCTCATCTTTATGACAAACATAGTATTCTCAATTTCTTCTTCTATTTTTCAGTTGTTGAAGTTTGAAAAGTGGAATTTCTAGAAGAGGGTTTCTAGTGTAATTCTCCATATGTTGCAACTTGTACATAAGATCTAAATTATTTTTTAGATAATCCATTGGGAGCCTTACAAAGAAATATACATATTAAAGTGAGGTTAAATTAGAAGGTAAACTAACATTAGAATAAGAATCACAGCCTTTTGTGCAAATATCAAGATAGTATGAGTTGGGCTACTAGTGCAGGCATTTGTGTTCCTTAGCAAATGTTTGAAGACAAAATGTGAAGGGATATTGTTTTACATGTTGTTGGATTGTTGAGTTTGTTATGAAACAAAAAGATCAATGGATAGAAAGCATCTTGTGTAATGCAACAATGGTTGGTTAATGGAGGCATATTATACACCAAATAGGTGTAGTGCTTGGAAGTACATAAATTTGACCTATTAAACCCTTGTGATGAATTCTTTTACTCAGTCTGCATTATTATATCTTCTTTCTTGCATACTAAGATAAACACATATTCCCTATTGAGTGCATCTCTTATGATCTCTTTAGTATAGTTCTTTGTATCTTGGAAAAATTGTAAGGAGTACAACTCTTTTGCAAACATTCTCATAAGTTGTGTTGCCCCTTCATCGAATGTAATGACACACTTTATGTCCATGTGATCCTTGAGCTTAATAAGAAGCATATATCTATAGTTATAGTTAGTTAGAGTTACATTACACTTTAACAAAACCAATTTCCTTCTTTATCTAGAATCAATTTTTTTTGCATTCTCATCTACCTGATTGAGTGGGACATGTTGGATAGAAAATATTTTCTGTTTTGATGAACAATGTTGTTTCTCTCAACATGCATTGGAGGGATTGAGTTGCAAGTTGAGTGTTTTATCGAATATTTGAGATGCCCATTCTTGTAACAGTTGTAGGTGGTTGCAAGTTAGACCCAATTTTTTTTAACCATCCCATAAATTCAGATGTCTCATGTAGATTTGGGTCTATTGCTAGATTATTGGTATTTGATGTGTTCAACACCTTTTCATTATATTCAGAAACTTGACCATTTTTAAATTTAAGCACAATTGTTTCTTATGTTTGATACTTTTCTTCTAGTTGACCACCTACCTTTTTCTATTGGTCCCCATATAGTTATATCTATAGATTTGTTAGACATATCTAGCAATCTTATTGTATGTCATAGAACTTTTGTCCAATATTTTATCCTTATTGTTGAGTTTGAACCCACAAATGTAACAATTCCAATTGCATCAATATTTGTATTATTTCTCTTTCTTGTTATTTCATTGATAGGTGTGAAGGTGAAGTGATGTTGTGGAACAGACAAGTCATCTTCACAGTGGGTGACTTTTGAGTCGTTAGCTAGAGAAATTTCAAGAAACCACTATTTAGTTTGTTATATTTTCTATTAGCAGTCTTTATTGGTCCACCTGATAGTGTATATGTTACACCCATGCATATATTTTGGTAGTGGGTATCAACAACGTCATTGAAATACGTTCTTTCTTTATCTATTATGTCAAAGATGAATTATTGGGTAGTTCCTTTCTGGTTTGTGCACGATTGTATTTCAATCTTCATTGTTACATGGGCTTTTATATTCCATCGTGGAAATGGGTTCAAGTTCTTAATAGGAGTAATTGTGGTAGACATTTTTTTTTCTTAGGGGATCTTGTATACCAAACAATTTCCTTACATGAGTTGATGGCTTTGGCAACACACTATTGTTGAAGCCAACAACAATGGTTGATTTCTCGTACATGTCTTATTTTCTATGGTGTTCATGTTTTGACCTTAATAGAACTGACTAGCCAAAGATATCATGCTTTGTACTTATGATCTCAAGATTGTCAATGACAACCCATCTATATAGGTTGAACAATGCAGTTATAAGTAGGATAAAAGTTGAAAACTTTTAGTTGAAAAAAGACAGTTTCTCCACATCTTTCACCAACTACATAAGTCAATAAACTATGTGTCACAGATTAAGAAAATATACAAATTATGAAGTTGCTTTTGGATGTCGGAGTCGATACTTTAAGACCACCATCCAATGAATGTAAAAGAATTAAAAAGGCCACCTAATACATACCAAAGAGAAAAATTATTAATTATGAATTTTCTAGCATTAAACAAAGAAAGTTTCAATGTTAATATTGCATGCAAAATTTTTCTTTTAAGTATGATAGAAAAGGATTATAAGTTAAGTTATGCTAAATAAAAATTGCAAGCTCTGTTGTGCCATTTCCTTTTAACTGAGGAACACACATCCCTTTTAAAACTCCTATGGAATTTGGCTTTGCATTTTCAATTTCCACAAAGAACTAGGCAACCATTGCAAATGTTAGAAGTGCTGTAACAGGCTCTAATTTTGTAATGTGTAATAACACAATTTCGTAAGCATAGGAAAATCAAGAACAAAGAATGTCAAATGAAGTTAGGTGGACAAATTATCAAAATAATTAAAACAAGTAAAATAGAATTTAAAAATTGTTCTATTTATTAAAATATTAATATTAAATTAATAAATATTAAATTATTAAGAATGTATTAAAATTGTTTCAAGCATGAATACAATGTTTTATTTTCTTAGAAATATTTTATTGCTCTAATATTTTTTAATTTCAAATATTAAAATTGTTTCAAGTATTAATGGAATGTTTCATCTTTGTAATTTTTAAAAAAAGAATACAAATGGATATAAATCTAAACACGAGAAAGTGATTGATAAATTTTGAGTTTAAAATTGATTGAAATTTGACATGAGAAATACTTAATTTAGGTGGGCAAGGCCCACACTAATTAGTCAAATTGAGAAATATATAATTAGGAGATATGACCCAATAGTTGAGCACCCTAACTTTGTGCTTCTCAATATCCTACATGTAAATTTCAAATCACTCCCATTTTTTTACAACTTACTTGGCAAGTTTTATCCTTATAACTAAGGTTTCAAGGCCGCATCATCAAATATGGTGCCATATCAGCATGCTTTTTGCCAAGGTGTCCAAAATAGCCCAAAAAAATGTGAGACCAATGCTAGTGCAAAAAGGGTACCCATACTTGTGCAACTAATGTGGCATCACATGATTGGTTTATTTTTACAACTAAGGGTACATTTCATTTAGTTATGGGTAGTCGTCATTGTAATACCAACTTTAAAGTCACAACTATTGGTGCAATGTTGCCAAAAAAAATGGACATGAAATCAACAAGTGTGGGTATTAAATTAATTAGTGTAAATATTAAATCAACAACTCCTATCATAATCATTGGAACACATTCAGGAATTGGGTCCTTTCCCCAACCAAATTTGTGTGTCTACATTTTTCCCTTCTATGAAACAATATTTGAAGTGAGATTGTTTGAAAGATTAAAAAAATTACATGACAATAGAAAAAAAAAAGTGAAAAGGGGGAAAGGAATGGAAAATTAGGACAGAGGTGAGGAATAAATGGAAAAGAAAAGTGCAATGGAGCTCATTTGTTCATTTCCAAGTTAGAAAAATAGGAATCCCAAGTGTGAAGTCCATTGCATGTTATTAAGTGGCTCTAGTGAGGACACATGATTGTCTCATTAAAAAACAATGCTCATAAAGTCATAAACTTTAATTATTGTCTAATTTGAAAACACAACTTTAATTCATCCATAAATATAAAATAAGCATTATATGTCTGCATTTTTTTAATTATTTAACCCAACACCATTAAAAAAGTAGGCCAACATAATGTTCAAATTAATACATCCATAGATACTCTCAAAAACTTTGAACCTCCCTAATTAGCCCCTTAAGCAAATTGTTTCATATTGTGGTGAGGGTCTTAATTGCCGCAACAGTATGTATCCCACTGCACACAAATCTCCATAAACTTGGAGTATTTTCACCTCTTTTCAGCTACATATGGTACATGGCTGCTATCCACATAATGCCGATGATTTGACCTCTTTGAAAAGATGCATTATTCATTCCACCTATACCTCGTATCTACAGACTCTAGCGTCTCTGTATATTCTTCCTGCTCTGCAAAAATAACCTTTCTGAGGAGCACAGTGGCTGTCCTCTTCACAAATACACAGCCCTTCCAAAGCACAACCATCCCTGACTATCATCACTCCTTCCTTCCCTATTCCCAGCATTGCATCAGTCCACTCATTGGACAACAATCCCTCTGGATCAAACTTTCTCTTTGCTTTTAAAAAATCCTCTGCTTTCCTGTACTTGTTCAGTACTCCCTGAAATGGAAGGTTACGATTCTTGCCCCAGTGAGGAGTACCTCCATACTTGAAAAACCCCATCTGCTCAATCTCCTCAACCATGTCCTCGTTAAGTCTTGGAGCCATGGGTTCCTTTGATCTATAGTATGTGAAATCTAGGTCCACAGAATCTTTCTGGGCCCCCAAATAAGCAGTGGAAGCCTTCACAAAGCGCATGAGAATACCATTGTAGAGCTCCAACCCACAGAGACCAGAGGGGCTAAGGTCCCTCAGCTGTTTTATGTCTCTGATGAACTCTGCAATGCTGTCCAGGCTGATTGCCATGGCGGTTTGGTGGAAAAATTCTCCCTTGATGCGAGGATCCCATGGGCAAGTTGTGAGCAAAAAATCTTCTGTAGAATTGAGACATGAACCAGCTGCCTGCAGCTTGTTGTGATAACCAACTATGGGATAACTGCTGAACATGAGCTCGCTGTTCTTCAATCCTGTACCTAATGCCTGCAGGGCACCTGTCTCGATTCTCGCTGCTCTGCACTTTTCCTTCCCGTCCTTTGTCGCTTCCTGCATCTCCTCTGCATCAGATCACAAATGGCAGATTTCATGTAAATCACACACAATGCTTCTTTTATTAGGTTTCTAAAGGGCCCATTATGTTGTAATTGACATAACAATAGTTAATAATCCTGGGTGTTCAATGATTTGGTTTATTGTTATTGGATTTCACAATCAGTGAAATTGGGTCAACTATTTATAGATTCAAGGTGTAAGATTTAGAGGAAAAATGGTTAACGATTGCTAATGGTTTGGTTTAGGTTTATTTACCTGCTGATCGAGCAACCGCTAAAGCCGCGGTTAAGGTCTGGCGAAAGCCAATAAAATCGTTGACGCCATTTCCAGATTGATTTAGGGGAACTCTGTCGTCTAGTCTGTATACAATATTACGCTGCCCAGGATACCACGTTACGTCTCCAAATTCGTGTGTTCTTCCAAACTCCACTATTCTCTCTTCCAGTTCGTCTTCGCCCATTTTCACGTTTGTGATGGACCTTTTGAACATTGGTTCCAATTGCAGTGTCACCTGGACTTCCACCTTAAACTTATTAAACGAAAATGAAAAAATCGTAGTAAAAACGACTAACAATAATCAACAGATTAAACGTAAAAGATGGTGATTGCAGACAAAATTTCCAGAGTTTATGAAACTGGCATGAAACGTTTTTGGATTTGATTGAAGGAAAAAACATGAAATTTTCAGAGTTCCTGTATGAATATGAAATGTTTTTAGATCTGGTTGTAAGGCTTTTTTTAATCTATTTCTTTTGAATTTAATTCTATGATTCATTATTAGTAATGGTAGATAAGAATGAGAAAATTCATTTTCAATTTGACCATGACATATTTTCGTTCTCTACTAATGAGATATCATGGATTTGATTTCAAATAGAAAAACTCATACAATCCAATCTATTAACATGAAATACCTGACTTAATTCTTCTTTACTGACATTAGTATGACATGTTTTGTATGTGATTGTGTTAATTTTATTTTCATTCATACAATTTGGAACAAATTCTATGATCTACCATTAACAATAATAGATAAAATAAAATAACTAATCTTCTAACATTAAAAAACCACAATTAAATCATAAAATTCTAATAAAAATACTAAACGCAAATGCTTAAAGAAAGCCATTTCAGGATATACAGAACAATCATAACGTGTGCAATTCAAAACTGCACCTTATCAGTTGTATCTTGTAATGAATTTATGTCTTGGTAAAAATCTACCTCAGCAATTTGGCCCAACAACTCACAGAAAATTTCAACAATGCATCATTATACAAAAGAAATATAAAATTTTCTTCTCAAGCGGTCAAACAAACGTTTTTTTTTCCCAGAGGGAATTCAGTTTCGCTACCTGTAGTAGGTAAACGTGTCGGTGAGTCGGTTACTTACGTACTGGGACAGATGGAGATGTGGGCAGGGCAACAACTCTCATATGAAGTCGGTAGGCTTCCACGTAGATTCATTCTAGAGAGCATGTACCAGTCCCCTAAGCACTTACATGAACCTCTCGAGGGAAATTTCTTAAAAAAAAAATTAAAATTCAAAAATCAAAATGCTCTTAGGTACAACAAGAAGATGCTAAAATCATTTGTCTCGATTTTATATTGAGAACTATAGAGAGGCTAAAGCTTTAAATAGGGACAAAAATTTAAAAAATACAAACACTACCCAAAAACAAAAAAACACACTTTCATTATGAACTATGGAAAGTTAAAAGGGATGGGATGGGGACGTCACGAGACTCCAGGCTAGTACGACGCACCAAATTTATTCGAATGACGAAGCAAAAGTAATATTGTAATATTAAAGCAGTGACCTGAGAAATGACTCCGAGAAGGCCAAGAGAAACCTTGGCAGCATCGAGATCGGCATGGGAGGAATTGAGGGTCACAACACTTGCTTTCCCTTCTTTCCTGGGTACCACCATTCTCATGCCCACAACATACTCGTGAACAGCACTTCCTTTCCCGAAGAGGGAGCTGCCATGGGCGCCCGTAGAAAGGAGCCCTCCGATTGTGAGGCCCTTCCAATACGGCGTCTGTGGAAGCGCAAGGTCGTATGCCGCAGCCGCGCTTATAATCTCCCCTAATGCCGCCCCGCTCTCTACAGTGATTTTCATCGATTTCTCGTCCACGCCAACCACGCGATTCAGCTCCTGGGTGCTTATGATTAGCCCCTCTTCTCCACCCGGGCACACCAATTTGGGAATGGAGTGCGACCACCGCGTGACCACCCGCATCTTCTGCTTTTTCCGGCTGCCCATCGCCACCGCCTCCAGCAGCTCTTCTTCCGACGACGGAAAAACTGCCGCCGCGGCTCTGCATGTGGATCGGTCGGGGAATATTCCGTAGGCGTTGCTCACTGTGCAACCGGTTTTATCACATTTGACTGGCGGAGCAGGTGGACTGCACCATGCGCCATTGCTGTTGATTAACAGGAAGAGGAGGAGAAGGAAATGCATCAGATTTGATATGTCTTGTTTGGTTGTGTTTCCGATACATGAAATGACATTTTGTATACCAAAAGAATTGGTGTACAGGGAGGTGTCCATCAAAGCATTAATGTTAGAGACAACAACATATTGTGTGGGTTTTATTGTGTTTGCAGTGGAAGTGGTGAACTCCAATCTGGCATGACAATGGCATGGTGGAGAAAGCACTGAAATCAATGCTTGTGAAATTTTTATGTTTTTATTATAGTGTAGTTGGCACCAGTACGTCTGTTGCTCTGTCAGATGGTGTTTACTTTCCATCTCTAGTTCATACTAGATTTTAGTAAACAATAATTAAAAAAGAGAAAAAACTTCATTTCATGTCGAGGGATACATGTACAAAGTGGAGGGCGCACGGGGTAAAGATCGAAAATATCGGTTTACATCCTCGATAGAGGAATGTCTTATATGTTACGATTTGTCTATGGTCATGTACAATTTGTCCATGGTCATGTGCAACGATTCTCTTTGATTTAATTTAGGGTAATTAATTGAGTTATATATTTAATAAATCTTTGAAATTTTGGTGAATTTGAAAGATTTTTAACGAGTCTACCAAGAATCAAGTCTTGTTAAGTGAGAGACTCTAACATACATCATAAGGGATGAGGCCATGATCATGTCTTTGGCGAATTTGATGGAATGAATATCCCCACTCCTTGGCTCTTAGTTCAAGAGGATGAATTAATTAATTGAGTTAAATATTTAATAAATCTTTGAAATTTTGGTGAATTTGAAAGATTCTTAATGAGTCTACCAAGAATCAAGTCTTGTTAAGTGTGAGAATCTAACATACATCATAAGGGATGAGGCCATGATCATGTCTTTGACGAATTTGATGGAATGAATATCCTCACTCCTTGGCTCTTAGTTCAAGAGGATGAAAAATCATCCATAATTAAGCTGATAGGCTTTCACTGTGGGCAACATCCACTGATGGAAAATTGTTCGTATGTCGTTTACTTATCTGATACCGGAAAACCTATGTGTGATCGACAGGAGCTGAGGAGAGATTGCACTATTCTGGTGCGTTTAAGCTCATTTTTCTTGCGTTTGTTTGCATTGTTGCGTTTTAAGCCTATTTTTCTTGCGTTTATGGCCGTTTTGGTTGCATTGTTGCGTACAGGGCACATTACGGTTTTGGTTGCATTGTTGCGTATAGGGCACATCATTTTCGGGATAAGCTCCAACTGTTTGGGGTTAGACTTCTGCAATTTGGGGATAACCTTGTCTAATTTTGGCTATTCCATTGATCCTCTGAGTGAATGACGAATTTGAGTGCCATTTGTCTGCAACAGTCTTCTATTGATGTTTTTTTATATAAATAGTGCAAACAAGGTTCTTCATGACAACAATCGTCCAAGATTTGATTTGGCACCAAAGTTGTAAGACTCTCCACAACCTTTATGTAGAACTTTTTCTTTAAATTTCCCCATTATTACCTTTGTAGAGTTTTCAGTATATTGAAAGTAACCTTTTTTTTGGTTGACTGTTGCAGAAGATTGATGTTTTTATGCTATTGCCAGTTAATTAGGGATTTGTGCTCTAGATTTCTCAACATTTGTGTGCATTTCATGGGGTATGTACCATGTTTTGAGGTTTTCGTGACAAGGTAGTAGGAAAACCTTCGTAGGGTTTTTTATATACTGAAACTGACATTTTTAATTGGTTGACTGTTGCAGAATACAAAGTTTTCATGCTATCAGGAGTTAATCGGGCATTTTTGCAACGAGAAGCACAGGTTTCTTATTGGATACGGATTCGGGTTATAGATTTACTATTCTCTTTGCATTTTGTTTTTTCATTTCCCTGATTATTATTTTATTCGCATTGCTTGTCTCTTTGTGATTGTCCAACCTTGATTCAAAATCCGTGCAACATTCTTGGGAAGGTCAATGTCTGAATATAAAACCTATGGTTGATTTCAAATAGGATAGCTAGCCTATAAAATTACTTTGAACTTAACATGTTTGAACTCTGTTTCGTTTGATTGAGCTTTGAAGACATGCTCATTCAAAGACAAACTATATGAACTAGGTATGACGATTAATAGCTTGGTAGATCGAGCAAACTAGAGTCCCATTGTAGATATAGTAGTAAGACTCTAACACATTAGGGTCCACACGCCCACGCTAAAGGAGAGAGTGGTTTAAAGACTTCACAATGTTTTACCGACTTTAGATTTCCTACTCTGCAAAACTAGATTAAAAAATGATAAAAAAGACTACCTTTTATTAGAAAAGAATATTAGTTTGACTGGGCTATGACTTTTAAACTTCAGTTGTGTGTAACACTGCTATAGTTGTTCTTGCAAATGTGAGATTGGTTGGGCTATGACTTTTACACTTTAGATGCGTGTAACGCTGCTGTAGTTGTTCTTGCAACTGTGATTTTTAACATTTCCTATGTTTCTTTGATTTTGATTCAAGGAAAAATAAGGTCACACCTATGAACAATATGGTGAAGTGGTGGTCCAACCAATTGAAATAAATTAATATTCATTTATTTTTATTATGTCTATCAATCACCAGTCATACTCCCTTAAAATGTCAAAAAAAATCTAGAAATTATCCATACGTTAATAATGGACCGTGACAACCCCACAATAGTTATCCCATTTAGTAATATACAAGTTCAATACATTTACTGGAATTACAAAATTTATCCACCATACTTTAAGAGAGAGTTGGATGCAGAGATCTTGCAAATCCATTAATGGTGGAGTAACTCTTAGAACTGAAGCTCAGGCATCCAAACAATCCATGTCGGTAGGACAAATAAGTCTTGTGCCTCAGCTCCTCTGCCCGGGCTCTATTTGCACTATAATGAAGTTCATGGGCACAAACTAGAACCCTCCTTGCACCATCAATATTTCTGGTGCTCTGGTTTCCAAAATTTGGAACACAATTTGAAGGATTCTTGTTCTTAACCTAAACATTTTCAGTATTCTTGGCCGAAGATGACTTGAGGCTGAGCTTGAGGATTCTTGAGGTGTTTTCTTGGCGGAAGCCTTTACAAAAGATGAATGATGTTTCTTTGCAGGGCTTTTGGAAAAAGAAAACGTCCAAAGATTTTCCCTGGTGTGACCTCTGCCCTCACTTTTATTCCTATAAAGAAAATCTTTTAGGTACATCATCATGTTCTTGCAATTGAAAACTTCTCAACCCATACCTTCAAAATCCCTTCATCCCATATTGAGCTAGAAGCTTTTCACCATTGTTTGGATAATAAACTCTGTATAGTATTACTTTTAACTTATCTCATATAATTGCTTTCCAGATAATGGAAAACAATAATCCAACCAACCATCCATCACCAAGCATCATAGACATCTCTACCAATGATTCCAAGCAAACGACCCCAACGTCAACCACTGTGTCTACTTCGGTCGATTGGATGGGACCTAACAAAACCAATATTATAGCATTGTCAAATATGTTGCACACAACCTATGAAGAAATAAGTGGATGCATAATAGACACGATTTGAATGCAACTAACATGTAACAAATTCTAATCGCAAACATGCAAGATGCTTCAAGAAGATTCCATGTGGTTTGTAAGCAATTGGAGGGACTTTGCAACCTCCTACATGAATTGGCTTACAACAAATAGTACAACCAAGGAAACGCAAATGAAATTAAAGCTGTGTTTCAAAGGTTTTTCTGAATCCATTTAATTGTCCACATACATCAACACATGTAAATAGTTGTGTAGGAGATGAACATCCTTTGTAAAAGTTTGACCTATATTTTCGCTATATTTAGACTCCTTGTTATATGTATAGAGCTTGAGAGCATTGGAAATCTCCCTCATGTGGTATGGGCACGATACAAGAAGAATTGCCTAAACTTCTTGAATGGTTTTGTCTTTGTCTCATTTGTGGTATAGGAGGCTTCTCATCTATCTCAATCTCCTTTGTAGTACTTCTCTTATGGTGGTAGGAACATTTGTATGAGGATTATATTCTAGCCCAGTAGGGTTCTTGTTTTCTTTTGGCACAAATTTGGAATAAGAATTCTGCTATTCTGGTATTTTAACTCTTGTTCAATTTCAAATCATCAATTACTGACAAATGATGAGATTTAATAGTTAGGATAATCACATAATTTGTAATATTTACCTTACATGTTTGAACTCTATTTGGTTTGATTGAGCTTTGAAGATGTGCTCATCTAGAGACAAACTATATGAACTAGGTATGATGATTAATATCCTAGTAGATCGAGCAAACTGGAGTCTCAGTGTAGATGTGGTAGTAAGACTAACACATTAGGGTCCACACACCCATGCTAAAGGAGAGAGTATTTTAAAGACTTCACAATTTTTTACCAACTTTAGATTTCCTACTTTGCAAAACTAGATTAAAAAAATGATAAAAAAGGCTACCTTTTATCAGAATCTAGAATATTAGTTTGACTGGGCTATGACTTTTACACTTCAGTTGTGTTTAACATTGTTGTGTAAGGAAACTCAAGTGCGGAAACAACTTCCTACACTAATCTCTAAAGGAAAGTATTGTGCAAATTCTTTTAAATCCTTACAATTTCAAATTCGTTAACTACTTTAACAATGATATTACAGCCATATACCATGCATACAAAAAATAGAGAATGACACAATGATTTACCCTGGGAAACCTTTCGGTAAAAACCCTAGCACTCCAAAACCTGCACAGTGTATTAATCAAAACTATTACAGTTTACAATACACTTGCAATGCAAGTTCTTTCAGAAGATTTTTCCAACTCTTGAAGACAAATCACGGCAGCATAAAACGTTCCAACAATACACTAACTTCACCTATCTTCACATCCCTAAAAACACTTATATCATGTGCTTCCCTTTTTAGGGCAACTTCCAAAGATAACCGTATTAGGGTTTTACCATTCTCCGAGAAAATAGGAACCCAAACCCCATGATTGGGGAAGAGTGTACAGTACTCAACTTTATCAGTTGCCACATGTCCTCACCCGTCATTGATTCTTCTAGACATAGCTCTTACGTGTCATAGGAATCCGTCATAACCATTTTAGCCATGATCTCCTTACATAATTCAAGATGTCGACACATCAAGTGGAGTGACACATCAACATGCCAACTGGACATGTACACTCACACTTAATTACATTATTTGCAAGAAATACATTTTACAAAACAAATAATAAGAATAGGAATTATCCAAGGTTGAGACACCTTATTCCTAACATGTTGTAGTTGTTCTTGCAATAGTGATTTGTAATGTTTCCTATGTTTCTTTGATTTTTATTCAAGGAAAAATAAGATCACACCTATGGACAATATGGTGAAGTGGTGGTCCAACCAATTGAAATAAACATAAGTAACAACTCCCCTATGTCATTGCATGTGATTATTGCTGAAAAACAAACTATCTTGTCACATTAAATGTGATTATTTCTCAAAAACAAACTATCTTGTCACATGAAATGGCATACTATAGAAATAAATAAGCCAATAATCTTTGACTTTTTTCAAATATAGAATGTCAAAATATACTTAAGTGTAGGAAAATTATAATCTCTAAACCCTTTCACTGGCTATATAGAAATGCAAAAGCCTAAGCCCATGTACCCTCTATCAGAGGTTTGATGGAATAAATTTCCCCAAACATGTTGACAAGATTAGAGGAAGACTTTGTGATTCTCAACATTGATGAGGAACCACAAAATCATGTTATGAGACTCACACATATGGACAATGGAAGTGGTGGTCCAATAGCTTGAAGAAATTAACTCCTCTACAAACAAACTATCTTGGCATATGAAATGGCATACTATATGAAGTAAAAAGATATCAAGCTTTGATTTTGTTCAAATAGACAATATCAAATATACTGAGCATGAATTTGTTAGACACTTTCCAAGTTGTATCTACCACTTGTATCTTTGATCACATAAACATATAAGCATTTGTGTTTACCAAATGTCAAAACACAAAATTCTAACACCAAAAATATTTGATCATATTGACATATAACCATTTGTGTTTACATCATATGTTTCATACAATAATTGAACCGAAAAAAAAAAGGGTCATCCCATTTGATTATAGATGAGAAAAAAACCATTGCTGATGGGTAAAAAGATATAATTAGGACATCATAAAGAAGTCATATATCCTAATGTAAATTGGGATTGTACATCCAACACTATTAGCATATGGTCCATCTAAATTGAAGATGTTTTCATAAATAAAATCAAAATTCTAATCTCTAATCAATTCCTTCATTGGCTATATAGAAATACAAAAACCTAAGCCCAAGTACCCTCTAGCAGAGGCTTGATGGAAGAGATTTCCCCAAACATGTTGACAAGATCAGAGCAAGACTTGTAATTCTCATTAGTGATGTCCTCTGGTTTGACATCCAATCCAAACTCTGCATCAATTTTATCCGAGGCAGAGATGAGAATGAACTCACAACCCTCATATTTTATAAAATTAGGAGGATTGCCTTTCCCTTACCTTCACTAGTAGGGTAGTGTCGTAGTATGCGGTAAACTCCCTCTGCAAGAGGCCTTGCAACTGATTGAAAATAATATTAACCCATAACATTCAAATGAAATCTCTATACACTATTAAAATGGTAGGATTACTCGTTGATTAAGATAGTCTATGCATTAGGTTTTAACAGATTGGAGAGGTTGTGACTAACAACTTCCTATGAGATACATTCAGATTTACAATTACAAATGATTGGTGGGTTATAGAATGTAAGACAATGAATGTTGCTGAAAGGGTGACCAAAGTTTTGTTTCTGTGGCAAGGTTTTTCTTTAAGGAAAATAAGACATGTGTACATTACAATTCTTGGTCAGATAGTTGCTTAGTGCTTAGGGAGCTCAATACAAAGTTTTATTGGTAAAAGAGTGGTTGAAATTATAATTCTGCAGTTAGGTTGTGGCTTAAGAAACATATGACAGATAAACATTGGTGTAAAGGTCTTGGGAGACCAAGGTTTCAGTTCAACTCTATGGAAAGGTTATAGCTTAAGAAAGAGAGATGGACATTGGTATAAATATGAAAAATATTTTGGTTCTAATGAACATGAAAAATATGTTCTTTTCGTTGAGGTTATAATTCTTGGTCAGATTGCTACCTAGAGAACCGATAGAAAAAATTCATTCATAAAATAAAGATGTTTTACTCCTTATCTACAGAGGATGCTCTTCTTTCTTTCAAGAAAATTGGTGGGGAGCAATTGGATTGGGGGTTTCAGTGTAGATTTTTTTCTCAATTAGTTTATTTATATTAGGGTTTGAAGCGACCAATTGAAAATTGGATTTGTGTCATGATGCTTGTAGTGTTTGTTGAGAGAAAAGATGAGAAAGGAGCAAATCAACTCTTCAAGTTCTAAACTTCCTCAACAATTTTAGTATCCTGATAGTAAAGGCATCATTGTGTGAATCTCACAATTGGTGAATAAAAAAACAAAATAGGTAAATTATTTGAGACTCTTCAAGTATGAGTATGTGACTTGAAAACCTGAAATTTAGAATTTAATTGCCTTATTTCGACTTTAAGGAACTCATTTGGAGTAGCCAAGTTCTTTATCCAGTTTTGGTAAAACTTTTCTTATCAAATCCAAATTAGCTTGGTGTATCAATCTATGAAAGTCCAAGTTTTTAGCCAGTAAACTATAGTTGAAATACTATTTGGATTTTCTAAGCTGAAAACTATCCCTTGCCTCAACAAATTGTCGTTCTTAATTTTCCACTCTGGAAAAAATAACAGTCTTTTCTTTGTGTGCATTAGGTTGGGCTTAGGCATAGTTTTGGATAGTTTTTGAATGCATCCTTGGCTGATGCAATCTTCCATTAGCATTTATTTTATATGGTTTCCCCTTTCATACAATGTGCAAGGTGTCATGTTTGTTTATCAAAATTTCACTGCAGGATGTCATTGTCACTCCATAAGATTGCAGATCTCTCCCAATTCTATTCTTCAAGTATTTACATTCTTATATTGTTAGTAAACAATCTTCTTGTCCATCGTCAACACAAAAAAAAAATCGGGGTCTACGATTTGAACCCGGGATCATTAAAAATAGGTGTTAGAAAAGCTATACATGCATCCATGTCTTACCCATTTTTGCATTGAGAAGGTTGAACGACTCTTGAATGTCACCCCCACCTATTAACAAATCTGTAAGTGGTAGGAGATAAGTAATATGGCTAACAAATGTAAAAAATATTACTTTGGGAGGTAAATTAGAAGTCTAGACTAACATACTCAACATATGTATGGGATTTCATGTGGATGTCCATAAGTAAACTTAAATAATGCAGAGGCTGCCAGCTGCAAGTAGCATTTTGGCAAGTTATGGGTGGTTGGTGACTGCAAAGTAGTTTGGCTGGCAGAAAAAGATGTCTTGGCATGTCCCAAAATCTCTTGGAACAACCACATTGAGGTTGTACTCCTCCTAAATATATTTTTCTCTCTTTCTCTCCCCCCTCTCTCTCTCCCTCTCCCCCTTCTCTCTCTACCCATCTTAGAAAATGATTTATGAGTTTTTATTGTGAGAAATAAATATTGTTACTTAAGTTTTGACTATGAAATTTTTTAATAATTAAGTTCTTTTAGAGACTTAATCCTGAAAAAAACTCAGAAATGGCTTTACAAAAAGATTAATGCTGGTTTTTCTCACCTCTAGCTTTCGTACCAATTCCTTTGCAGTGGGAGCAGACACAATGATATGATGAGCAACAGGCTTGATAAACCCCTCCTCCATAGCCTTATCGATAAAGATTAAGATAAAATTATAGTAGCCATCAACATAAAGAAATCTCACCTTCACTCAAAAAGATGAAACAAAATAGAGTCTTATGTCAGTTAACAAATTTTCTATTTCAAGAAGAACGAGAAAAATAATTTGTAATTATCTTTTTACTGGTTTGTCATGTATGCCAAGTAATGGTTTCCAAAATTTATTTCAGAGTGTTGTATCCTCCTATCACATCCATTCATTCATAGTGAAGAGTTAAAGCACAAGTAAAATATGTGCATTTACAGTCTTGAAGCTACAAAACTATCATTCATTTGAGAAAATTAGAATGATATTAGCATAGATTGTGGAAATAGTGTGGAAATATGATCATATTATAAATATAAGATTAGAAATGTTGGGGTATAAAGGAAATGAGTAGAATCTTCATTGAGACAAACTAACTTGTGGTTTAGTCCCCATGATTAAACTAGCCCTTTGTGATCAAGCTTTTGCCAACCTACATACTACTATAAAAGGTAAATTTAGTTTGTGCGGGGTCATACTAATGTTGAACCCAACTTGAAAATTGTCAATTCACTAAGTTAACTTATATAAGTTCAAAACTTGTCAATTCAAGTATACATTTAAAATTGTGAGTCAACATTAGTGCATGATTGGTAAACCATTAATTAATTTGTGATTAAATGTCAAATTGTACTATTGTTGACGATCTCATTCCAAGTATTGAGGCTCAGACTCAGTAAAAACTCAACAAGCTTCTTCTTGACTTGAACTTGTTGTAAAACCTTAGTGAAAACTTGGCAGTTTAAGAATATATAATATCTTAAATGAATTTTTGAAAACTGTACTCTATTTTTCTTGGCAAACTCAACCAAATTTGAAACTCTTGGCTACAGACTTGTTGAATCCAATTCAGACTATGATTATGAGTTCTTGGCATGACTCATCAAGTCTCAACATAATCTCATACTCTTAAGTACTATTGCATGTTGCACAATTTGTAGTTTTTATTGCAGATTGCACAGGCTCTTCCACATCATTATTTTTCTTCTTATAAATGCCATCTTCACATAGTACCTAACTTCTTATATTTATAAATATGTAAAGGTGATTAGTAATACCTGAATAGCCATAGTACAAGCTGCAAGATCCCACACCTAATTTTTTTTTTATGGCCAATCAATAGGATAGCTAATTTGCAAAATTACTTTAGAGTAAACTGCATTTGATCCAAAGAAATTACTTTGGCTCCTACAAAAGACCGAGTTCCCTATCACTTGGAGTCTATGAGTTAACCAAGTCTCTGAGTTAACCAACAATAAAATTATATTTGTTGGCTTATGTTAATTAATTTTGTAGAAATGTTTTATGACATGTCAAGACACATTGTAAGCATTCTCTTTATTTTGGGTTGAGGACAAGTAGCCAGATATCAGTGGAGGTTGCCGAAAGTTGACATATTCTTATTATTTTCCCACAGCCAAGATTAATTTGCATGATTGGTAAACCATTAATTAATTTGTGATCAAATATCAGATTGTGCTATTGTTGATCATCACATTCCATGTATTGATCGATCATTGTTTCCCAATCGAGTGACTCCCCAATCCAATCTTCAACCTCCAATTTTTCCAACAACTAATATACAACTATAGTTTTTTATCAATCAGTTCATTAATTTACCAAATTAATCAGCTTGTTAGAAGAAACCAGAATGATTTAGAATAATATGAATATCCTAAGTTCTTAGTATTCTTAACAATATTAATGGTTGACATATACATGTTAAACTGGTGGATGAGTTCTTTGTATAATTGACAAAAATAAAAAAAATATTGACCACTCATCTAATGGTAGAGAGATAGCTCTTGTAACCTATGTACACCAAGATGCAACATAGAACTCGATACACCAAATCTTGGGGACCAATAAATTGATTTCTAATGTTGGCAATTGTTAACATAAAAAAAAAATTCAACATAACAGGACAATGACTAATATTTCCTATTTAAAATGATTTTGCAAAAATAACCTCACTTCACACACCATGTCTATAGATCTAACAGAAGATGCAATAAGCATAAAAAATAGTAGACAAACGAATTTTAATGCCATGACTATAGAATTGAGTACAAATGCAATAAGCATAAACCATATGGAACAACTAGTTCATGAACCAATTGTTCAAATAATAGCCATCTCCAAGTTTGCACATAGAGATGATTGTAACATACGATACAAATTATATATATCAGATGGACTGAATAGCTAGAGAGCATCATTACCAATGAGGTACAATCATTTTGTAATTGCAAAAGACATAATTGTTGGGGCATTGATTTGTTTGATAAAGTACATCATCCCAAAAATAAGTAAGTTATGGTTAGTACAAACAAAATTTTAAACTAATTAATAAAGAACTTGTTTTGTCAATTGCTAAGTATTGAAACTATTTCCTATTAATAAGTGCACTTTTGACAACTGTGTAGGTGGATTTTCATTGGTGATCTTTAGATCATATCTACAATGCAAGAGATATTAGGAAAACCACTACCTATTGAACTAGAGAAAGATGGCCGCGCAGTAGGAGATGTGGTTGAGCCTACACTAATTGGCCTAAGCTTTACCAGTTATGTGATGCCAGAGCCATCAGTTTGTCAAAAGATATTATTTGGTATACAATCTCTACTAACCAAGTCGCAATCACCTACTACAATTACACCTATTAAGAACTTGAATATGTACCAACCAAGCTGGACCATAAAATCTCGTGTCACCATGAAGAAGGAAATACAACATTACACAAACCAAAAAGGAAGTGGCAAACTTTTCAGCTTCAACATAATAGATACAGAAGGAACTGAAACAAGAGTTACATGTTTCAATGAGACAACCAATATTCACTACTAGAATATACATGTGGGTGCAATATATACAATCTCAAGTGGAGCAATAAAGACTACTAATAAGAATTATAACAAATTGAATAGTGGATTAGAAATTTCTCTGCCAACTAACTCAAAAGTCAAACTTTGTGAATATGATCTGTTAATTCCAAAGAACCACTTCACCTTCACACCTCTCAGTGAAATAATGGCAAAGACCAACAACATAAATATTGATGCAATTGGAGTTGTTACATCTGTCAATTCAACATCAACAATAAGGAGAAAAGATGGCACAAAACTGCTATGTCATAGTATAACATTGCTAGATATATCTGAGAAATGTATAGATATGACACTTTGGGGACCAATAGCACAAAAGGTAGGTGATTAGATAGAAGAAAAGTACCAGAAGAAAGAAACAATCCTCCTCGCAACTAAAAATTTATATGTTTCTGAATATAATGGAAAGGTTCTCAGCACATCAACCAATACTAATATAGAAATAGACCCAAAATTGGAACAGACATCAGATTTGAAAAAATGGTTCCAAGAAAGTGGATGTAACTTGAAAACTACTACAACAAGGCTCAATGAGACAGCTGCAACTACTTTGCAAATGACCATCTCAGATATTTGGGAAAAGACTCAAGTTACAACTGAATCCCTCCAATGTATGTTGAGAGCAACATCATTATTCATCAAACAAGACAATATTTTCTATCCAGCATGCCCCAATCAATCAGGTGGACGAGAATGCAAAAAGGCCTTAACTCAAGATAATGAAGGCAACTGGTATTTTTCAAAGTGCAATTTAAACCCAGCTAACTGTAATTATGGGTGTATACTGCAAATCAAGCTTCAATATCATACAGACACAATGTGGGCTATTGTATTTGATCAAGGAGCAACACAACTTATGAAAATGTTTGTAAAAGACTTGTACTCCTTACAATTTGACCATGATGTAGAAAAAAAAAGTGAATAGGTCATAAGAGATGTCCTCAATAGGGAATGTGTTTTCACCTTAACGTGCAATAAAGAGATGTACAAAAATATAGCCTGAATAAACACAATCATAACATGGGTGCAAAAACCAGATTTTATTGCTCAAAGTAGTAGCCTACTTGCCAAAATCCAAGATATATCATCTACTAGAAAGAAAAAATAGAACCTTCTTATACATTACGATACCTCTTCTTCAATCGATGTAAACTTTATATTCCTCATTCTTGTACATTCTACCCCTCTACAGACGTGTCTACTCTTCTCCATGTGAATCATTTTGTGAAGATTTGTATAAATGTGAATTTTTATAACAAGTTTGTTGAAGGAATAGTGAAAATCATACATTTGAATTCCCATTATGATGGTTATCAAACTTTACTAACATGTGATTATGCTTGAATTTATTTTAGAACATTTTTTAAAAATAATGAAACATAATATAAGTGGAATCAATAGACATGAAAATGTATGTTTTTTCTATATACTAGTTAATGTATCTATGGAATATATGTATTTGGGTATACATAATGATTCAACATCTTTAAAAAAAAACCATGCATTTATAATTCAATGCAACAACCATTTGAGTGATGAATTGCCTTTATACATACGCTGCAATCAAAACATATAAAAGATAGACAAGCATACAAGGTAGGGCTAACAAGACAAATAGTAACATGCAACAACTATAGTCGTTGTTATTTTACTAAGTTCTAGGAAAATACCTATAGGACACAAACAAAAACTATAGAAAAGGAAAGACTTCTCCTTTTGTTTCCTTAGTAATTTATTGATTATACTTTAGACCACCTACGCAACAATGGATCCATAAGTTGCATTTATAAGCAAATGAAGTTGTTAGTTTGGTGTTGAATTCAAGTATGGTTGAGATTATCATTTACAAAAAAATCTGTGATGAAATATTAGGATTAGTTTTGTTTATCATCTCCTTTACATTAATTTCATTTTCCCTCTATCTAACAAAAAAATTATCGTATTTACAGTCTTCAACATATGGAAACTTCTATTGAAAATCACCTCTTAGTAAGTCAACTTTCTGAGATCCAACGACAACAAAATAGAAAAAGAAATTGAAAATACTATGCTCGTAATAAAGATGTGATAGTTGTGCGTAGACACACAAAAAGATTACAACAAGTTTCAATTCCCTCACAAGAAATAGAAGCACAGGGTATTAAAGAGGCAGCCACACAACAACAAATAGCTCAATTACAGGAACAACCATTTGAAGCTCAACAAACTCCATTACAACAAAAAAATAAATAGTCTCCTAAAATATCCTAATTTCGAGCTCAAACAAAAAGAAAGAAGAAAGAGATATCGAGAATACTACACCCATAATAAAGATGTAATAGCTTCCCGCAGACGACCGAAAAGATTAGAGAAAATTTCAAATCCTTTGCAAGAACTAGAATCATAGAGTACTAAAGAGATAACCACAGAACAACAAGTTACACAATTAGGGAACCAACCATTTGAAGCTCAAAAAATTCCATTACAACACAGAAACAAACAAGTACATATGAGGCAAAAAAATGATTACAATGGTGTTAAGACAATTCCACTAAAGGATTGATGCATTGCTTAACTTACGAACTTACATTATATACAAATAATCTTACTCGTGAATGCACTTCCAATCAACAAACATGACTCCCACATGCAAAAGATGCTTCCATGAGAAAGGCATTCATTGGTTCTCAACCTACAACAACATAGATCCAGGAGAACAACCTAATGTACTCAAAAGACTAACACAAGTTGAAAAAATGTTGATTGCTAGGGTAAACCTAGTATTGCAAGTGACTCAAAATTTTGGAGGCTCATATAAATATCATGGACAAATGATTAAGTTTGCATGAGACAACCAATATTGCAAACATTCTTCCACGAAGAATACAAGAACTAGATATACTAGTCATAGTTCAAAGATAACATACAACAGGCCAGTCCTACAACTGTTATGTCAGCAAGAGACACATTCTACATGCACTACAATATAAAGTGAAATTTGACCCATACTATAGGGATGTCACTATCAACGTTGAATATCTTGCAAAGATTCTAGAAACAAGTACAAATATTTCAAGTATGCTCAAAACCATTGAAACAATTAAAGACATGGTGGTCCTAAATACTCAAATGGACATTAATGAAGAGGTAAATGAAAAAAACACAACATACACATCATCATTTATGCCTAAATAGTCAAAAATAACTACAGAGCTACAAATTATTAAGCAAAAATTGCAGCTTGAAAACAACACAACGAACATAATTAATTGGCTAGAGATAGATTCATCTCCAATAAACGAATACAACATTGAGGGTTTACTCGATATGGAATTTTTCTCTCTTTTCAAATGGATTTGCACAGATAATGCAACCACAGATAAAGGAAGTGCACATTCATGAGTTTGCACAAAACTTAAGGAGGTTCCATGACAATAGATTTGGAAGGCATTGTCGCTTCAGATATTTCATTTTCAATTTTATGTGTAGACATTGTAGTCAAGCAATTGCAGCCATATTCATCAAGAGAAATGCAGAAGAAAACATACCTACTACTATAGAAAACCTTCGTGCACACCTTAAAAATTTACCAAACAACCAACTTGCAAAGGAACTGATGCTTTATGGTTCTTCCATGCGAGGAACACGACCATAGTGGAACAAGCGTCGTGCAGAGTTGATAGACATGATCAATCAAATAGGATCACCTACACTTTTCTTCATACTTAGTGCAATAGACACAAAATGGCGAGATTTACATCAATTGCTCTCAAATGGAACTCCACCTAGAATGCTATCAAATAGACAGCGCATAGAGAACATAATTAATAACCCTCATACTGTATCATTGTACATGCATCATAGATTTACAATATTTCATGAATAAGTCATTGAAAAACTACTCGATGCAAAGAACTATTGGTATAGAATAGAATGGAAACATAAAGGAAGTGCACATGTGCATGGGGTTATTTGATAAAAAATACACTTGATATGGATAAACTTAATTGGAACAATGTTGTAGAACTAGAATGAGCACGAATATTTTTTGACAACTATGTCACCACTTGGAACCCTCGCAATGGACAACACAGAAATAATACAATGTTATGATCTCCATTAGATGATTCATGTTTTCTCAACACACATGAGATATCAGCTACATATCCCACTCATGACTACGAAGAACTAATAAAATGGGTCCAACAACATACAAAATTCAGAGAGGGCACATGCTTAAGAAAGAAAGGCTCTAAATTAGAGTGTCGCTATAAATCTCCATGTAAAGAACACATGAAATCCAGAATATCATATGATGAGGATGGGAAAAAAAATGAACCTGCAAGAAATGATGACAAACTTAACATACATAATCGAGACATGTTGTTGATCTGGAGAGCCAAAGTAGACTGCCAACCTATTGTCTCATGAGAACTAGTTCTCAAATACATTTCCAAGTATGCATAAAAAACATAAAGAACATCTGATACATACACTATTATGTTAAAAAGAATATCTACAACATAGCAAGCAGAGATCCCAACTCTCACATCATACAAAACATTCATGATTAAAGTTGTAGCTGAGTGTGACATAGGACCACAAGAAATATGTCACATGTTTCAAAAATTGCCTCTTGTCATTTGCATTTGTGTTTTCACATCTTTGAATGTTGGACGAATAATGTATCAGTGGATCACTAACACATCATCCACGAGCCAAATACAATCTACCTACTTGCAGAAATACATTCAATGACCTACAGAGCTTGAGATAATAACACTTCTCAAATCTGCACACTCTTACACCTTTTCTGCAAACCACAGACATTGTAAGTGGAAAGAAAGACAACAAAAATCCAATGTCAGAGTTTTCCCAAAGTTATATAACATTCCACATACTGACTCAGAGAATTTTGAAATATTTTGCTGGAGTGAGCTCCTCTTATACAAGCATTTTCGTGGTATAGAAATTGACATTGGAATAACTAAAAATTCAATAATTGCAAATTGGAACAACATGAATGCAATCGGATATAATGTTTGGCATGTCAATCGCATTACTGAAAATGAAACAAACTTACAAGAAGAAGAAGAAGAAGAATACAATAATGACATAAACGAGCAAGGCATAATGCAAATGAATGAATGGCAATTTTGTCACAAATGGGCCCCTGAAATAATTGCACCATCAACGAACTTGACATGCGTGAATTTGACTCAGACCAAGGTAGGGAGGATTCAGTTAAGGATAGTCTAGCCTTGTAGCTTCAGAACAACACAATGGATAACTCAACACAAAAAATGTTTTCAACTCAAATTTTCATTAACATGCCCGGCTATAAGGCCTTTCGGGTTCGGGCCAATTACAATCAGAAGTAATTCTGCAAGATCAACAAGATCCAATTCAACTCTAGCTAGTTCAGCTTTGAAAACTATCAGCAACTGATGAAAACCCTAAGGCAAATCTAAACTTGAGCTCGTAAGCCTCCAAGAAATCTCCTTGTTTCCAAGCCTCAACCACTAGCTCTGCTAAAACAAACTATCAGAAATCAATCTGATCTGCAAGATCTCGCAGGATCTTTTCCACAACTTCACCTCTCAAATCTGCTATCAGAATCTCCTATCTGATCATCCAGATATGCCAAGTCTTGCCTAAAAAACTACCCAAACACCCCTTAAATACTAATCATCAGCCACAAGTTGGCTGGATGAAACCATTAAATCTTCCTAACCAATATTAAATGCAACACAACTCGGCTCTCAAATAGCCTTACAAACATTAAATACAACATGTCGGCCTGTAACAACAACTACCAACAATAAATGCACCAAGTTGGCCCAACAAATCACATAGAACTCCAGTCGGTAAACTAGAACAACCGAGCACCAGTGAATAACTGAGCATGCCAAGCATCGCCAAGCACTCAACTGAGCACCACAGGCATCACTGAGTAACACTGTGATCAAGTGCTAAAGATTACCTAGTTCTCTTCGGCGACCGAGCTTCCTACAATGACCGAGATCATCGGTCAAGGTTGCAACCGAGTAACACTGGCCAAACAACACACCTCCATGCAGATCCACTGAGTACCCTAGAATGCCCCTACATCAAAATTCGATAACAACACATGGGATGAAAATAGCATACCCCTACATCTACATGAAAATGAAACAAAGTTCATATATTAAAAAAAATAAGTGCAGAAGGAGAGAACGTCCTATTAGTCCACCATGTTCCAAGTTATACATTATCAACAAACCAAGAGGAAGCTCTCATGATAATTAAAGAACACAACAAATGTGTGTCTACTAAACCACTCTATATGATCATTCAAGGTACATATAGTATTGGAAAATCATACTTCATTAGCTGGATACAAAATGCACTAAATAGTAATGGCCAACAATAGAAAAAATAGCTCCTCACACTAGCTCCTACATTTTTGTTGCATTCAATATAAATGCATCGACTATACATACGATGCTCAGAATCCCTATCAAAAAAATGCGACCACTACAAGGACAAGCATTAACAACATTCTAGGAGGACTTAAAGGAAATAAGATACATTCTTATTGATGAATCGAGCTTCATTGGCCCAAAGCTACTACTAAAAATAGATAGTAGACTACAACAAGCATTTCCTCAAAATCAACAACTATGCTTTGGTGGACTTTCAATAATCCTGGTTGGTGACCTTGCCCAACTACCTCTCGTGATGGACAAGCCATTATACACATCCCATTCTACTACTAGAACATTGTGGGAACATTTCACAATAGTTATCACACTACAAACAATATTCTACCAACAAGGTGACAATATAGTGCAAGCATCATTTCGTCAACTTTTGTAGAACATACAGAATGCAAAACCAACGAAACAAGATTGGGAGCTCCTAATTGCATGTTCAGACAAATAGATGGCATCAAATAAAAAAGAGGAATTTGACAAGTCAGTACACCTCTTTTCTATAAATGATCTAGTCAAACTACACAACAAAAAAATGTTAAAACTATTGAATTGTCCAATTGCAATAAGTTTATCAATAAGCACTAGAAACAACACAAAACATGCAACTATTGATGAATGAATTGAAAATAAAATTCTACTCTGCAAAGGTCAACACAACATGCTCACAACAAACATATGGACACAAGCAGGCATCATAAATGGAGCATTGGGTGAAATAATTGAAATTGTTTACAGCTTTGGGTCCAAACCCCCTGATCTACCACTTTATGTTGCAACAAGGATCAATAATTACAATGGGCCATCATTGAAAATAGACGATCCTAAAATAATACCAATAACTCCTATATCACTAGGCACACAAAGGCAAATGCCACTAACAATGGCATGGGCTTTAACTATTCACAAATCTCAAGGTCTCACACTACACAAAGAAACAATTGTTATTGGTAAAACAAAAAGGTAGGGACTCACATTCACAACAATTTCCAGAGTCAGATCGTTAAATGATCTACGCATTCAACCACTATTCTCCTTTGAAAGATACTAAAAAATGCAAAACAATCCATACATAATCATAAGGAAGAAAGAAGAAGCTCGATTAGAACATCTCACCCTCTCAACAATCAAGGTACACAACACTTTAATTTACTTATCCTTTCACATGGAACTATCTATACTATTAAGTTCTCTTTGACATAAACCAATTTATGTATACTATTCAGTTCAACAAGGGTTTATTGAACTCTGATTTATTTATTAAGATGTTATTGTGCAGGGTACTCAAATAAATAATCCAAGTAAAGGCATACAAGCATAAATCTATCATTTCCACGTAAAATGTTCAATTCTATTATCACTGCAAATACTGGTAGTTAGAAACAATGTCCAACCATTATTTCCTATGCACATATTTTCAACTAAACAATCTTCACAAATACTATGCATATTTCTTTAGACTTTCCTCTTAACTTATGGATCACACTTATTACAAAGTGTGTGTATTTGATGATGGCATTATTTCCTCACATACAGGTCAGTTATTCTACTCATAATGTTTCCAACTCACAAATTATCATAAAGTGCTTGGAAAACAATTTCACGTAAGAAAAGTATCACATGTTTCAGTTGACAGTTACAATTTTGTCTAACAAGAAGATCAAATCTCGTTGCAAGCATAACAAAATTCTACCTATCAGCTGAAACATGTGGTAGTTCTTCTTACTTAAAATTAATTCGCTATCTACCCACTCCAACCAAATCCACAACAAATCTACACAGGTACCAACTAGAACTTTGTACTACTACTAAACACCTATATCCTACAAATTCCATACTTGTTGCTCATCTAACAAATAGTATTTGACATTTTCAAGAAAAATACAATAGAAAATAAGATTTTGATATCTCAGCCAAATTGAAGAATCACACAAAAATAAGGTAATAATTCATTTTCCTATATTATATTTAAGTTAAATCAAAATGACGTTTATTTATAAAAACATAACCATGCAGGGTATGTAAATAAATCATTCAAGTACTGGTATCTACGTATTTTAATATTTTGATGTATTCTAGATGCCACTTGATCTCTTATCCATTTGACATCAATTTCAATCTTGCATTACTCTCTCTTCTACAACCAGAATGGGCATAACTCAAGAGAGTCCTACAAGTAAGTGCTTTTCTCCAAGGTTGAATGTCATGATAATGACTATGTTGGAGAATTTAATTGTCTGACCATGTCCATTCGTCAACCTATCATCATCGATCACCTCAAGAAAGGTGTCCAATACAGATAAATGTGCCTTCTCAACTTCATCAAATAGAACAACATTATATGGTCATCTTCTAACTGCATTAGTCAATTTTCCACCTTCTTCATAACAAAATCCTGAAAAGGTTTGTGAATTTCTTGCTTAGCAAAATTTTGAAAACTCTTTATTGTTTATTACCGTACTTATTTTTCCCTAAATTAGAGTTAGAGTGGATTTGATTTAGGTGTATATCAAAATATAGAACACATTAAATAGCTTATTGCAAAAGAAGAAGTCCCCTATTAGTTTTTTTGGTTTCACTTTTACCAAGGCTTCCTGATGATGGTATGATTTTTAGAAGCTGGAAGAATCTACTGGCAAATTTTTTATTTTGTTAAGGCGAAATGGAAGCCTCGTCCACCTATGCCTAGTCTTGCCAAGACAACATTTTCTATTATTGTGATGGATAGAAAACTTCTTGTTATGACTGGCTTTTTTGAAGATGATGATGTTGTGTAATTGATGGAACTCACAGTGGTATTTTAATCAAGTCACTATTTTCAACATTAATATTCATTTTTGCGTCACACTCTTCAAGGCCTCTTATTTTCGCATTTCATACTTGAATATTATTTCATTAGATGAATATGTGTTCTAAATTTGAACTTGTTGCCTGTATGCAGATACCATTCTTGACCCTGATTGTATACATCAATTAAAAGGTGAAGGAAACCAAAAAAATATAATTGAATAAATTTCCAGGTGGAGAAGACACCACATTAAGGATTCGAGTGACGATCATCAAAAGGTACACAAAACTATTTTAAACTATTTTTAAATAGGAATTGACAGATTCCTTTTGCTTTCATGATATTTGTTAGGGTTGTTTAAACTTATCTGTTTGGATTGTATTTGATGGTTAGAGATTAGATTCATAAGATAATTATTTTTTAATTTTAATTAATTTCTCTTGCAGATGTGGAAGACTTTTATCAGCAATGCGATCAATGTTGGTTTTCTGAATTATGTATTTGAAAACTAACTCCAATATGGTCCAATTACCTTTTGCAGTTTAATTCTCGTAGATTTTTATTTTTAAATATATTCATGTGTCTAATGGATAATTCGTTGTAGTCATATTGTAATTGATCTCAACATAGGATTATCACTTACATTAAATTACCTCAATAAGGATTGATATTTTAAGATAAATTTGCAATGATAAAATGCTAATATGATGCCATAGATTGTTTCTTGATTTGTACTTTTAAAATAATAATTATATAATTAAAGTAAATTCTAGTATAAAAGCATGTAGACATAAATCTTTCATTGGCACGCAAAGGGTTAGATATTGTTGTCTGAGAAAATACTGCTCTTCAACCTCAATGTCCAAGCATTGTTTCATGTCCAAATTTGAAATCTCTAATGACAAGACTGCACTTGGTTCATCTTTTCATATGGTTGTGTTTCTAGTACATGCCTCAGACGTAGTAGTGGATGACTAGTGACACATGGGCTTTCCTAAAGTTGAGGCATGTGTGTTATTGATCACTTCAAAAGTGATAAGTAAATATAGAAGTGGTAAATAGTTATTAAAGTAGGAAAATACCCATGGTGTATATTATATAGTAATTGAGAAATTTCTAATGTTGTGATGTTTTCCACTACATACTGTGATAAGGAGTCAACAAGAGATGCTCAAAGGCATTAGCACATGATAGGTGTATGAAGTACTATCCAATATGTTGTTAGAAATGTCATTGTGTTCCTCCTGCTACAGTTGGCAATGAATATGTGTGCCCTATAATCCCTAGCCTCTCAGAAGAATGGATAATATGTTATTGAAATTAGTTGGATGATATGTTATTGAATTTTTCTAAGATATTTTTCAAAATGTTCAAAAAAATAGATTTTATAAAATTTGTATACAAGTGTATTTTACAAATACTGTACAAAAATATAGTACAACATATGCTGCTATCTGCGTGAACATTGCACCTCATTGGTGCAAGTGTTAGTAAATAGATAAATTTAAATTTAAATAAAGTATGTGTGTGATAGTTCTTTTGAAATTTGATGATGAAAAAGTATAATGATAGAAATATCACACACATCATTTATGTGAATTTGAATTTGATCTCCATAAGCATTGATCTAAACTTGCATGTGGATCTAATATGAAACTCATAGATTTGATATTATAGAATGTAGATCAATGTTGTACACTTGCCTTGATGTATGTTACTTCAAGTTATGTAAGGACAAGTAGTATCTCGAAATACCTTTGGACAATCTCTCAATTGTGAAGGTCAAATTCTTCTTGTTTAGACCCCTACCAAATTGGCTTCATGAATCAAAGGTAAGGCTCTTGGGTGACAGTTTTCAGACATAGTATTCCCTTGTGATAGTAACTTGATCTTCTTCTTTTGGTCCTACTACCTATATGTGCAAAAGGCAAAAGGAGATGGTAGGTGATACAATCAATCACATGCACATGGATTAAGATCAAAGATAAACTAGGGAGCATTGAACTCAAGATAATGTGTGTTGATTTAATTTTCATATAAATGATAAAATATTCCTTTTATTCTTTCTTTAAAAAATGAACTCTAGATGTGTTCTATAGATTCATGGTTGATCCTTAATATGAATGAGAAAATTTTGTTTAATACAACCACCAAATCAACAAAATGTGCACTAGGTTAATTCACAATGGCTAATAAAATAGTTGATAAGGTGAAAATTCATAATTTTGAATTGTGTGTAAGTGCATAAATAATGAGGGTCAAAATTGACCATTTTTATCTTGATATCATCAAAACAACTACTTCAATAAATAATTTGATACGCTTTTACAAAAAATTGAAGATGTGATAAGAATAAGAACTATAGTACTTTGAATGTAGTTTCTAAACTAATAATATTTTCTTACAATGATTAAGATTATAAAGGTGAAATACTAAGCACACACAAATGTGTTCATACTTTTATCTCTAAATAGCCTCTAGTATCCAATCTCTTTTTCATTTATACATTAAATGTTAAAATTTAATGATGGAAATATAGCTGAGAGTGACTAATACAATTTGTTTTAATTAAATATGATGTAGGAGCATCTCGGGTCCTTGGCAATCCTGTATCACCAAAAACATGTTTGTATTTTTCTATGTTTCTCGGTTCTTTCTTTGATCGAGTTGGTTTGGTGTTGCTAAGTTTCCTTTGTTTACTAGGGTTGGTCAATTATCTCTCTAGTGCTTGGTGAATTTACTTGGTGCTCGGTTATCCTTGCTTACCGATTTGTTTGTTTTAGTTTATTGTTGAGGCTGACTCTTGCAATTAATTATAGTCACAGATTTAATGATGGTATCTATCATTGGGAAGCGTGTGGACCTAGATATGGTCATTCCTTTCATTGATGGTGGATCTGAAGGCCAACTCATTCAATAGCCTCTTGTATATAAAGTAATATTGTTTGTAGTTTTAGGCAATCAATTAGCACATCAGAGATAGAAGCTAGGAGATAGAAGATTGTTTCAGATCCTCACATGTTGGAGGACTTATGTACTTGATTGTAATATCTGGCCTAAATTGGAAGGCCTTACAGCCTGGCATGTATGAACCAATTGAAGTAAATATATGAAAGATATATGCATTCTCTCTCTCACTTGTGTGTATGTTTCTTTCGTGTGTGATCTCTGCAAGGTGGATTTGGTTAGGGTGTGCCTTTGGCCCCTCTCCCCATCCTCCCTTGCATCAGGTGGTATCAAATCAAGGTGAGATCCGGATCTAGGTTTGCAAATCTAGGTTTGAGGGTTCCTTCTTGTCAAACCCTAGCTGATTTTTTGTGGGGTAGCATATTGTGATCTGACCTACAATTTCAGAGGGTTTCAAGATGGTTTGTGGGAGGTGAGATGCAGATCTAGGACTGGCAAACATGTTGAGACAACTTGCTGCTAGATTAGAAGCTGTTGAAACACTCAAGAGAAGAGGGAGACATCTTGAAGATGTTAGTGATGATGAAATTGAGGAAGAACAAGGTGATGTAGAACCTGCATCGGTGATGGATCAAGGTGAGGAAAGATTGTTGAAGGCTTTGACAAATCTGAAGTCTACACCACACTTTAATCCTCCTGAGTATAGTGGAAAATTGGATTCTGATGAATTGGTGGATTGGATCACCAAGATGGAAAAGTACTTTGAATATGAAAATGTACCTGAGGAAAAGAAGGTGAAAATTGCAAGCACAAAGTTGAAAAGTCATGCATCCTTGTTTTGGGAGAATCTGCAATTGGACAAAAAGAGGAAAGGAAAAAACAAAATTAAGGTATGGAATAAAATGGTGAATAAATTGAAAGGAAAGTTTTTACCTTGTGATTATTAGATTAACCTAGTTAGGCGAATGAAAAGTTTGAGGCAAAAAGATAGCTCAATAAAAGAATATACTCATGAATTCTATAGATTAGATATCAAATCTGGACATGATGAAGATGACGTAGAAAGAATTGCTAGGTACCTGAATGGATTAAGATTTTCCATCCAAGAAGAAATCAGTTTAGTCAAATTGGAGAACATTGAAGAGGCTTATCAATTTACATTGAAAATGAGCAGAAATTGAACAAGAGACATGAGAAAAGAAAAAGAGGTAGAGGTGGTATATTCCCTAGAGAAATAGGTAGATCTTATGGTAAAAATAGTAGATCTAAACCTGAAAAGACAAATATGGATAAAGGAAAGACCGAGTGGAAAGGTGAAAGTTCATCTAGAGGCAGAGACAATAACTACCAAGGTGGTTATAACAGAGGTGGTTTTCGAGGAACTTGTTAAAATTGTGGAGAAGGACATAGATCATTTGATTGTACACATGCAACTAAGGTCGGTAGCAGTAGAAATGCTTTGGTGCAAGAAGAGTCACCGAATGAACTTGAGAAGGAAAAGAACTTGATGGTAAGGAGAGCACTTTGGAGTGAAAGTAATAAGGAAGATCCGGTAAGGAAAATTTTGTTCAAGACCAGATGTAGAGTTTCTGATAAATTTTGGAAGGTAATCATTAATAGTGGTAGCTCGGAGAACTTGGCATCTGAGGAAAGGGTTACAAAGTTGCAGTTGAAAAGGTTGGAACATCCAAAGCCCTATCAGATTTTATGGATCAAAGATGAGCACACACTCTTGGTAAGTGAAAAATGTTATGTGAATTTGAAAATTGGAAATTACTATGATAAGGTGTTATGTGATATCATGCCTATGGATTGTTGTCATATTTTGTTGGGTAGACCTTGGAAATAATGTAGACATGCTATATATAATGGGAGATTGCATAAGTATAGTATTTGGGCTGATGGAAGAAGACAAATCTTGTTACCTTTGATTGAAGAACTTGTTAGTAATGTTTGGACATCTGTGAAAGTTTGCTTGATGGAAGGAAGGAAGTTTGTTAAGGATTTGAAGAAGAATGATGTATGTATTGATGTGATCCGTAACAAACCAAGTAAGAAAATAGAGGATAGTATCCATGAGGAGATTGATAAGTTACTCACTAAGTACAGTGAAATCATTTATGATAATGTACCTGATGGTTTTCCACTAAAGAGAAGCATTGATCATGGATCTAATCCTTGGAGCTTGTTTACCGAATAAGGCACCACATTGGTTGACACCTACCAAGAATCACGAATTGAACCAACAGATTCAAGAATTGTTGCAGAAAGGTTTGATCCTGGAAAGTTTAAGTCCTTGTGTAGTACCTACTGTATTGGCACCTAAGAAGAATGGATAATGGTGAATGTGTACTAATTCCAGAGAAATCAACAAGATAATAGTGAAATATAGGTTTCCTTTATCGAGAATGGATGATATAATGGATAGTTTGACTGGAGCAAAGTATTTTACCAAAATTGATTTGAAAAGTGGGTATCATCAGATTAGAATTAGAGAAGGTGATGAGTGGAAGACTGTTTTTAAGACAAAAGAAGGTTTGTATGAGTGGTTGGTTATGCCTTTTGATTTAACTAATGCACCAAGTACTTTTATGAGGTTAATGAATGAAGTTTTGAAGAAATTCTTGGGTAAATTTGTGATTTTATACCTAGATGATATTCTGATATTCAGTAAGACCAGAGAAGAACATTTGTTACATGTTAAACTAGTATTAGAGAGGTTGAAAGAAGAAAAGTTGTTGATAAATCTAAAAAAGTTTTCATTCATGAAAGAGGAGATTGTGTATTTGGGATTTTTGATTCAGTTGATGGTTTGAAGATGGATCCTGAAAAGGTTGAAGCTATTTTGAATTGGCCTGCACCTGAGAATGCTAGTGAGGTAAGATCATTTCATGGTTTGGAAATTTTTTACCAAAAGCTCATTAGGAATTTCAGCTCACTTTGTAATGTTATGACTGAGACTATGAGAGGATATAAAAGAGAATTCAAGTGGACACATGGATCTGATAAAAGTTTTGAGACTCTGAAGCAAAAGGTTGTTGAATTACATGTTTTGGCATTGCTTGATTTCAATAAGGTATTTCAAGTGGAATGTGATGCAAGTGGAAGTGCAATAGGAGCTATGTTGAGTCAAGAAGGTAAACATGTTGCTTTCTTTAGTGAAAAGTTGAATGATGCAAAAAGAAAATACTTTGTATGTGATCAAGAATTCTATGCTATTGTTCAAGCACTGAAGAAATGGAGATATTGTTTGATACCGAGTGAATTTGTATTGTATACTGATCATAAAGCTTTATAGTGTTTGGGTAGTCAGAATAAGTTGAATCAGAGACATATGAAATGGGTTGAGTATTTGCAGAGTTATACATTTGTGATAAAGCATGAGAGTGGAGTCACTATTTGAGTTGTTGATGCATTGAGTAGAAGGAGATCTTTGATGACTGAGATGAAAATTGAAGTTCTTGGTTTTGATGACATAAGAGATTCTTATGAAATTTGATCCTGATTTTTTTTGAGCTGTGGAGAAAGTGCAGAGCATGTATTCAAGATCAAGCGAGTACTAAATGAGAAGAATATTTCATTCAAGAAGGTATGTTATTTAAAGGTATTCAATTGTGTATATCGAGGGGATCAATGAGAACTAATTTGATAAAGGAGAAACATAGTAGTGGTTTGGCTGGACATTTTGGTGTTGACAAAACATTGAATTTTCTTAAGGAGAAATACTTTTGGCTGTAGTTGTATAAAGATGTTCAAAAATTTGTGAAAAGTTGTGGAATTTGTCAAGTTGCAAAAGGACTAAGTCAGAATACTAGATTGTATACACCGAATTCTGTTCCTGAGAAGCCTTGGATTGATATCAGTATGGATTTTGTTCTTGGCTTACCGAAGACACTAAGAGGTAATGATTCTATATTTATGGTTGTGGAGAAAAGTAATCATAAATACAAAGATAGAGTTGATATATCAAGAAGACATAAGACTTTTGCAGTCAGTGATGAAGTAATGGTTCATTTGAAGAAAGGCAGATTTCCTATTGGAACATATGGGAAGCTGAAAATGAAGAAGTTTGGTCCTTGAAGATTTTGAAGAGATTTGACAGTGGAAACACTTATGAGATTGAGTTTCCTGATGACATGGATATATCACCTATTTTCAACATTGCTGATTCGTATGAGTATCATGAGTCGGATGAAGAAATGACATTACCGAATGATTATCCTAAGAAATAGATAGAATAAGTTGAACAGATTTTGGAGCAAAGAATTGGAAGAAGTACAAGAGGAAAATGGTATATGGAATATCTGGTAAAGTGGAAGAATAGACCGATTGAAGACAATTCATGGATTTCACAATCTGAGTTGGATTTAACTCGAATCGTACCTATTTCATGATTCGAAGAATCATTTTCAAATAACCCCAGGTGTCTGATGTAGGAGCATCTTGGGTCCTTGGCAATCCTGTATCACCAAAAACATGTTTGTGTT